>VZSE01010636.1:200-20226 GCA_013398275.1 Promerops cafer | reverse complement strand
TTCTCCCCAGGGCTGCTCTCTGTATTTTACCATTTGTCTAAATCACAGCACATTAGCCAAATTCCATAACATGGGATCCAAACTTTAGAGGAAAAAATACTTTTAAGGAACAATTATAGCTGCTCTTCTCCTCTTTAGGAGGTCAATCTACTTTCTGCAGCTCTCCAAGCACATGCAAATAGCATGCAGAAAGCACAGGCTTGGAGCACAGCACAGAAGAGGTGCTGCAGCTCCGAGCAGAATCACAAAAAAGCCCTTACTCTGTGTGGGAAGGCTTAAGGGAATATTTCAGCACATCAGGAGCTGAATCACTGCATGTGGGTGGAGCCAGACAGATTGACAATATCTGGAACTTGAAAGATGACCTCAGCCTGAGATCAATCATGCCACAGAGTCGCTGACTGAGGGAACAGCAGATGGGGACAGCTCAAGGTGACGAGGCTCAGTGTCACCATGGAGTGCCACAACTGCAGCAGAGGCACAAGCTACAGCTGAGGTCACCCAAAGGCTGGCCCACTGTGACCCCCCAGTGCCACCAGGCCGAGCAGCCTTTTCCCTGTTACTCTTGGCATCCCCACCATGGCACCTTCAGAGACTCCCTCCCTACTGCAGGACATGAAAGAGGCACCTTGGAGGAAGCCATTAGCAAAGGGCTCTTTTTCATGCATTAGATGAATGAAGAATTGAGCTGTCAGGTAATGACTTTAGACTTGTGGAGAAGCCAACTTGATGGAAAGCTAAGAATTAATTGCAGATCAGACATAAGCATGAAAAAATAAAAGCTGGTACACCACACTTTCAGGTTTTACAGCCCTTCAGATCACTAAACCCCACAAAATGTGCCCAGTAGGCTAATCCAGGACACAGAACTGGACTCACCTTGCAAACAAAAACACATTAGGAACTTTTTAGGATTCAACTTTTTCCAAAAGCCCAAGCTTGGGGGTCCATACCCCACCTGGAGCACTGTGTCCAGCTCCAGGCCCCCACCATCAGGAGGACGTGGAGCTGCTGGAGCCAGCCCAGAGGAGCCCACGGAGATGCTCCAAGGGCTGGAGCCCCTCTGCTCTGGGGCCAGGCTGGGAGGGCTGGGGGTGCTCACCTGGAGAAGAGAAGGCTCCAGGGAGAGCTCAGAGCCCCTTGCAGGGCCTGAAGGGGCTCCAGGAGAGCTGCAGAGGGACTGGGGACAAGGCATGGAGGGACAGGACCCAGGGAATGGCTCCCACTGCCAGAGGGCAGGGCTGGATGGGATCTTGGGCAGGAATTGTTCCCTGGCAGGGTGGGCAGGCCCTGGCACAGGGTGCCCAGAGCAGCTGGGGCTGCCCCTGGATCCCTGGCAGTGCCCAAGGCCAGGCTGGACACTGGGGCTGGAGCAGCCTGGGACAGTGGGAGGTGCCCCTGCCCATGGCAGGGGGTGGATCTGGATGGGCTTTAAGGTCCCTTCCAACTCAAACCATTCTGGGATTCTGTGTATCAGAAAACTTGCCATTTGTAAATGCAAATGAAAGCAGATTTCTTCAGCAAAGCATTTCTGAATTTTGCCATTGAAGACAAACCAGTTCAGGTCACTCATTGCCCAGTTCTCTGCAGCCTCCAACTACAGCTGTTTGTGACTCTGCAAGGCAAAAAAATCCACTCTGAGACTTGTTTAATGAATTGACTAAAACCCTTCCCACTGGAGGTCAATACTCTTTCTTACCAGTAGTTAGTGTTATTAGCTAGTCAGCAGTAGTTATGGATATTGGTAAGAAATTAGCAATACTAAATGAGATTGCTAAGCAATGCCCTGGAAATTCCAAGTGCATTTGGTGGGTCATTCTGGAGTTCAAAATGTTTTTCTCTCCCCACCCTCCCCAATGTTCTGTCACTGTAAATACCATTTAGCACACACTGTTCTGTGCTGTTCTCTCCTACACTCCAGCTACTCACGGGATCAGCCTGAGGAGGAGGGGGAGAAAGGTTTTCCCTCATTAATTCAAGTTGATCCCTGCTAATCTGAGAACAAATCCAAATTTTTAGCTCACTACAGCCCATAGAGGACATTATTTTCTGTGCTGCAGAATTAGGACACCACCTTCCCATGGCTGTGTTTCATTAAAGCAGGAAGGTAAAATAGGCAACACCAGGATCCTCAACCGACCCCAAAGTCTGGAGCAATTCCAGTGCACGCAGAAATTCCTGCTCAGAGTGACAACAGCAAGGAATATGGGAAGAAGTGGTATTATCCAAGTACTTGCATGGGCATCTGGACTCCTGGAGACTGTTCTTATGCACATAATCCCAAATAACTAGGATTTCCTGATTGGAGAGTTATTACCAAAGAACTTACTTTTTCTCCATTAAGCATTCTCCTGCCTCCTCCCCCTTTAAACACATTATGCCACTCTTCCCAAGGGCCAGGATGATCAGTCCAGACAGAACAGTCCCTCCTTACAGCAAGACAAAAGCACAAGACTCAGGAGTCCTTCCAGGTGTCCTGCTTCATTCATATCCCACAGAGCAGCAACAAGTATTTAGATGGGATATTGGGCAGGAATTGTTCCCTGGCAGGGTGGGCAGGCCCTGGCACAGGGTGCCCAGAGCAGCTGGGGCTGCCCCTGGATCCCTGGCAGTGCCCAAGGCCAGGCTGGACAGGGCTTGGAGCAGCCTGGGACAGTGGGAGGTGTCCCTGGCATGGCAGGGGTGGCACTGGATGGGCTTTGAGGTCCTTTCCAACCCAAACTCCCAGCCACGACATCAGAGCCTCCCCAGGCAGGGTTTGACATGCCTGCATTCCCAGGGTCCAGCCATGTCATCCTTGACTCTCTTCTCTTCCTGGTGTGCTCAGTTTACAAGCAAGAAAACTCCTCCCTTTCCTTACTCAATAGCCAGTTCAGCAAGTTCAATTTCAGATGTGAATCGAGCCAACTTTTCCTGGGCAGAACCACCTCCAAGAGCTCTGCTGGCCAAATCCAGACTGCACCAATCTCCACTCCAATTCATTCCATGGCTTGCACAAAATTTAATCCAGCTAGAATTCAGTAAAAATAACACTGCCCCAACAGCAGGATAATGACATTCCCTTTAAATCTTTACGTTTTGTAAAACAAAGTGGAGAGGAAAAAACTGTAGCCATCAACACCCTATGCAGAAGCGAATATTAATTAATGAAGTGTAAGTGTTGCCCCAATTCCACTCAAATGCTTTTAAGTACATTATTTACTAATCAAGTGCTTAACAAGTTATACCTCAAACAAGCTGCTTTCTCCACCCTGGGGACAGATTTGATGATGGCAGACACTCCATGCCCCTCAGTCACATCCAGGGCTGAGATAAAACAGAGGAATGCAGTTGTTATTGCAGCAACATGGAAAAGAATCATGGTCAGTGGAAAGAAACACTTGATTTTCTTACCTTGGCAAGCAGGTACAGTTATTTCTTTGGCTGTGAGAGGAGTTCTGGGTCCCTTTTTGGCACTTTGCACAAGCAACTCCTCCGTATCAATGGAAACATGATAAACTTTGTCAACTGAAGGAAAGAGAGCTGAACTGGGAAAGCAGTAGGGGGGACAAGAGAGCTGGCAGCAATTCAAACCTGAAATTCAGTGTGTCCAAATACAAGTATCAATGTCCCAATCACCTGTGTCATGGCATCTCAGTGGTATGTTTAGATTCAAGTAAAAGAAAATAAAGACACCACCAGATATTAAACAAGTGTCAGTGTAAAAGTGTCAGAGTAAGATTGCTCTGGTCACAGGGACACCTCTGGTGTGGGATATGAACTGCTGGAGCTGAGATTCCAAGGGCCATAGGGGAACAGGCTCAAGTTGAGCCAGGAGAGGTTTAGATTGGATATTAGGGATTTTTTTATTTTTTTTTTTCCACAGAAAGGGTTGTCCAGCCCTGGCACAGGCTGCCCAAGGCAGTGGTGGAGTCACCATCCCTGGGAGTATTCAAGAGCAGCGTGGATGTGGCACCTGGGGACACAGTTCAGTGGTGAACGTGGTGGTGCTGGGCTGATGGTTGCACTTTATTATCTTAAAGATCTCTTCCTGTGACTCTCTCTCACCAACCTGCCCACGAGATGGGACACCCTGGCAGCCTCTCCCTTGGTGAGGACACGGGAGAGGATTCTGCAGCAAGAATGAACTGCTTCCCACAAGTTTCCCTCCACGTTCCCCTCTGCCAGGCTCCAGATGTCAAGATCCACATCTCAGACTGGAGCCCACAGCAGAACCCTCAGAGCATCTCCACTAGGAGAAGTGGAAAGGGCAGAGCACAAAACTCCAGGTAAGGGCTCGAGGCAGACTAGAAGAACTCTTCTTTGTGAGAAACATTTAATTCAACACCATGACTTACAAGAGGACAGATTTACAGAGTAGTAACTGTAACAGACTGTTCAGAAAGGAAAAGAATGGTCACTGCCTGCAGTGCCAGGTACAGCTCCCCAAGGCAGCACCTGGCAGAGCAGCAGCAAAGTACAATTCAGTCTCCTTGCAGTACTCAAATGAGCAATACCAAGCAATTCTGTGTTTTCAAACCTTTAAGAAAAGAGTGAATAAAGGATCAATCACTTTGGCATGGGATATTTTTCATCACTAAGCTGCACTACTCCCAAAGGCAATTCCCTGGCCCCTGGCTGTCCCTGCTAATCTTTCTTACACAATAAAGGCTCTGGGAGCTACTTTCTTCCCCAAGTTTTGGGATACCAACAACTCCTACAACTGGTTGGTGGCACAGTATTTAATCCACCACTTTGTAGTGTTCTCTCAGCTGAGATGTCCATGCATGGATTATGCAATAGATACACTAAGACTAAAATAATTTTGCAACCCAGTCAACACATTCCCCAAGCTATCAACTCTCATCTTCCTCTCTTCTCCTTGTCTCCCTTCCCAGAGAAATGCATTTTTAGCCACAAGTTACCCCAATATGCTCAAAGATGTACTGGAAGAGACTGAGGAATCAATCAAGGTACCCATGGTGAAGCTGAATACTTATGAACACATTAAGGCAGGTTTCACATCAGTCCAATTTTCGACACAAAATGCTGGTCACTTCACTGCACATGCAAATAAGAAAGATTCAATACTTAATAAAAAGCTTTAAATTCCTTTTTTAGATATCAATTATAGAAAAATCAACCTTTTTCCTTTCTTTTTGTTTTTTTTAAAGAGGTCAGAACATTACTGCACACAAAAGCAGGTGTGTAGCCACACCTGTTGGAATGGATCCCCTTCCCTCCACACTGAGGAACAGAGGGCAGGTTCTTGGCACCAGAAGAGAAAAAGGAGGAAGTTTTCCTCATTATCAGTCAGAAATGAGTCATCCTTCCATCCCCAGTTGAGAAAGTCCTTCTGACTGGACGTAAACCAAAGTAAAATACACCTCAGGCTGGGTGTATTTGCCTCCAAGACTCTGTTCAGAACGTCTGGACACACAGAGCTCTGCATCCAAACCACGGTGTGGAATAACCAAAAGCCCCAATTCCCAGAGCTGGCAGCCCAAGTCTTGGAGTGCAGCTTCCCCTCCCCACCCAAGCTCAGGTGGGAGAGGCACTGGCAGCTCAGCTCTGAGATTCCACTGCCAAGACCAATGTGGCCTTGTGAGGAAACAGCAATTCAGTGACTGGAACTCACACACGGAATGAACCATTCACAACATGAAATGACCTCCCTACAGTCAGGTACAAACAGGTAGCCCACAGCAGAGTAGCCAAGGAGTGAAACAGCATCTCCCTCCCTCGGGTTAGAGAAAAAATTGTTTCTGTGGGTCACTAAAAGTACTTTGATAGAAAAGCTTAAAAATGTATCACCCAGCACTGACCCACAAAAAGTAATACCAAAAAAAAAAAAAAAAANAAAAAAAAAAAAAAGAGCCAGCAAATTCAGGTTCTAGGATTGTCCCTCCCACCATGTGATATTCCTTGATCCCCTCCCACTTTTGCATTCCTAATCACCCTACCCCTTTAGAAAAAGGAAGGGGAGTAGAGTTTAGTCAAGTTCCATCTGCCTAAGTCCCCAGCAATGAATGAACCATCAGCTTCCACGTTTCCTGAAGTCCATCCAAAGGCTCTGGGGTACAGCTGGACTGGCGGGGCACTCTTGGCTCTGTGAATGGTTGTGCTGACCCTGCTGAATGGGTTTATACTGGGAATTCTTAGATGGGACTCCCTGAAAGAGGAAAAAAAAAGACCTTGTAACTCAGAAAGAATTCTTGTAGCTTTTCTTAAAAGGAGAAATCCCACTGTCATAACACATCCATGTCTTTATCTCTTGGATTTCACCTGCAGCAGTCAGTTTGTTCTGGCTCCTGCCTGTTGCCAGACCTCTACAGCAGAAAGGAATTCAAGGTATTCACTGTCCAAATAAAGCTACTGTTGGTACAGGAAAATGGGAAAAAAGAGCCCAGATAAAAGATGGGATCTCCCAAAGGCCAAGCAGATTGCACATTATAATCAATCCTCAAGCTTCAAGGATCATTAAACAAAATCAATCTTCCTCCTACCTGAAATCCCCACTCCCTCCAAAGGAGCTCTTCTGCTGTTCATCCTAAAAAGTCCCTTTTTTCCCCTACCACATTCTTGATTCTTGTCTCAGAGGCTCCAGAGGAGGCCACTAAGTTGATCTTAGGCTGGAGAACCTTTCCTATGGAGACAGGCTGAGACAACTGGGGCTGGACCCTGAGCCTCCTTTTCTCCAGGCTGAGCCCCCTCAGCCACTCCTGGTGCTCCAGAGCCTTCCCCAGCCCCATCCAGCCTGGCCTTGGGCACTGCCAGGGATCCAGGGGCAGCCCCAGCTGCTCTGGGCACCCTGTGCCAGGGCCTGCCCACCCTGCCAGGGAACAATTCCTGCCCAATATCCCATCCATCTCTGCCCTCTGGCAGTGGGAGCCATTCCCTGGGTCCTGTCCCTCCATGCCTTGTCCCCAGTCCCTCTCCAGCTCTCCTGGAGCCCCTTCAGGCTCTGCAAGGGGCTCTGAGCTCTCCCTGGAGCCTTCTCCTCTCCAGGTGAGCACCCCCAGCCCTCCCAGCCTGGCCCCAGAGCAGAGGGGCTCCAGCCCTTGGAGCAGCTCCGTGGCCTCCTCTGGGCTGGCTCCAGCAGCTCCACGTCCTCCTGATGTTGTTCCCCAGGGCTGGGGCAGCTCTGCAGGTGGGGTCTCATGCCCCCATTCCTGACCCAAGGCCACCACACCTTTCAAAGCACAAGCTAAAAAGCAAAGATTCATCAATATTTAAGATTCCTCCCAAAAACCTTCCTGTCCCCACTGTTTAAGGTGAGACACAGCACTATCACCTTACCTGGACTATACATTTTCCATCTCCTGGTCATGGTCCTGCTCCTCCTCCTCCTCCTCTTCTTCTCCTTCCTCCTCTGCTCCTTCTTTCTCTGAGGGAGGCTCCCCATCCCTGGCGATCTCCTCCACGTGGGCCAGCATGTCAGCCATCAGGGCCTCCTCCAGCCTCTTCCTCACCTGCTGCACCAGCTCCTCCTGCTTCCTGCCCAACACAGGGGACACCCAACATCAGCCCCCAAAGCTGCCCCTGTCAAGGGAAAAGAGTCCCCAATCCCTCCAACACGAGACAAGCACAGACTGGAAGAGCCCTCTGAGAACTCCACTGTATAATAATAGAAACCCCAAAAACCCCACCTGGCATTGTGCTCTAAGTGAAGATGAAAAACACTTTAAAAGTTTGTCCAGTATTTGTATTACAATCAACCCTGCACCTGTTGATTTCTGGCTGAAATTTGGCTAATCTAGCAGCTGACTTTTTTTTTAGCCTAATGCTAAATTTTAACTCCTACTACTAACATTTAACAAGCCAGCCTACTCTGCACAGACTTTCAAAAATAAGACTGGAGAAAATTAAGTTTCAGGCCATTTCTTTCTGCTCATTTTCGAGTCCCAACCCTAAGAAGTCAAAGACACAGCAAAGAAGTGATCAACAATCAGTGGCTCATGGGGCTCCTATTTCAGCTCAGCCACAGGACATCAAAGTTCCAAACAGACTGTTTTTCCTGGTCATTTATGTTTCAATCAAGCCCAGAAAAGTCATCCTGCAATTCCAAAAGATTTATCAAGCAGTCAAAGCAGGGACTGCCTTTAAACACTTAATGAATGCAAATTGCATGCTGCAGGCCTTTGGTATATTCAGTTCTTCATCAAAAGCTTAAAGCTGAGTTTGATCAATCCTGATTTAACAATATTTCATTACTAAAGCAACCTACAGCAAATAAACTGCATCCCTGTTCCCTGTCACCACAGCAGGCACGCCTTGGATTTGGGCAATCCACACATTTTATTTAACCCATTTACTGACACAGAGGAAGGGGAAGAGAATCCAATCCCATCGTTCAGGATTTCTCCAATCCCATCTCTGCTCAGAGGTGCCTCAGTCAAGGTTCCCCCAACTCAGACACTTTTGTAATAAAAGGAAACTTGACATCAAAAACAAACACGAGCCTGAAACTCCAGAGTAACTGAGCATGGCCAAAATAAAAAATAGTGAGCTTTAAGCATATGACAGAGCTTAATGTAACTACTTTTGTCTACTCTATTGCTAGAGAGCCATTCAAATGAATTCCCAAGCCACAGTGTTCCATCAGACATTTAGAAAGAAAAGCAAAGCACTCTTGGAGCACAAGGAACCTCGTTCCAGGACAGCAAGTGCTGTTTCCAGTTCATACCTGATATCTTCATCTGTCACCATGAAGGCTTTGCAGAGAGGCTGGGAGGTGTTCAGCCAGACCCCAGGGTTCTTCTCCACGGCTGCAGAGAGCTGGCCAGTGATGGGCATGGTGCTGGTGTGCAGGGCACTGGCGATGGCAGAGAGCAGAGTCTCGTCCGTGCAGCCGGGGCCAACCCCTGCGAGGGGGAGGGAAATCCATAACCAGCACTGCCCCAGGCAGGGAGCAGGAAATCAGGACAATGGGAATGGAATTTTAATGGCAAAGCACAGGCTGTCAGTTTGAAAGCTCACACGACATAAATCTCAGACCTAAATGCTTCTAACAGCACCTTTGCAGCTCTCTGAGGGTATTTAAACTTAGAGCAGTTCCTCATTCTGTTACAACCAAAAAGATAATTAAAACCACCAAATTGGGAAGGAAAGGTGTTGCCATTCTGCTTGAACAAGGCTCAGGGAGCTGGGGGTGCTCACCTGGAGAAGAGAAGGCTCCAGGGAGAGCTCAGAGCCCCTTGCAGGGCCTAAAGGGGCTCCAGGAGAACTGGAAAAGGACTTTGGATAAGGGCTTAGAGGAACAGAACAAGAGGGAATGGCTCCCACTGCCAGAGGGCAGGGCTGGATGGGATATTGGGCAGAAATTTATCCCTGGGAGGGCAGTGAGGTCCTGGCACAGTGTACCCAGAGCAGCTGGGGCTGCCCCTGGATCCCTGGCAGTGCCCAAGGCCAGGCTGGGACAGTGGGAGGTGTCCCTGCCCATGGCAGGGGGTGGAATGGGACGAGCTTGAAGGTCCCTTCCAACCCAAACCCAAACAGCATTCTGGGATGCTCTGCTGCTTCTGGAAAATCAATCCCCCAAAAGGCTGAGAAGCTTTGCTTCAGTGTCTCCTCAGGACAAAGGGCACTGGGAGCCCCAGGCAAAGCACTACAGCTCCTGCTGCAGCAGGAAGGGCCACGGCCCTGCGAGGCTCTGGGAGCAGGGAGCTCACCCTCAGCACCTTCATTCGCTGCTGCCAGGTGCCAAAATGCCAGCCCTGAGTGAAGGGCACCCTCTGATTACCTTGCAACCCCTTGGGAAGGTCCATTGTTTTCACCAGCTCCTCTGCAATGTCAAAGGCATTCAGTCCACTCAACTTCTTCTCCCAGAAGAGCTGCAGTCAAAGCAGGTGGTTATTGGTGGTTATTGGCACAACCAGAGATGGCACTGACAACTCCACAAAATCCCTGCTTCCTGTGCAGAGAGGGAACAGCACTGCTGGGGACAGTTTAATGTGGATTTACCACAGAAGGGATCTGCCACCTCCAGCAGCAGGAACAATCCTCACTGCCAATCAGCCCCAGAACTCCTCTCTCCCAGTTTGCTGCCTTGGAAAACTCTTTTCTTCCAGGGCCTGGAACTTTCACTGCTCTGAGCTGCAGCAGCAAGGCCAGGCTTGCTGACTTTCAGCTACAAGCCCACACTGTGAGACAGCCTTTTTTATACCATATTTCTCCCCTACATATCCCACAGAAAGTTAAGGAATGCAAGAACTGTATTCAAGGTAAAGTATTATCTTCTTCCTGTCCAGCAGTTTGGTCCTTTCCCCCATGTCTGGATTTACCAGATTTTGAGTCACAGGCTCTCCCCAGGCTTAAAAGCACCTGTGTGTCTGGTGTGGTAAAAAGTCAAATACATCACCTTGATACACCTTTAACTTTGCACCTGGTGCAGGAGAGAGATCAGGAGGATAGCAATGCATAGCTGGAGGATCAACTACCTTGCAAAAGCCCACATTTTTATTGAGGTTTTGAGAAATCAAGAATTCACCTCAAACAGTCCATGCATATCCAACCCCTTTTTCCTGCCTGTCAAAATCCAAGTGCAACTGACCCCACATGACTTTTCCAAAAAGGGGAATGAGGGCAGTCACGGCCCAAACACAGGCTGGATATTCCCTAGTCTTTCAAACAGATAATTTACTTTTGCTACCCAGAGCAGCTGTGGCTGCCCCAGTCCTGGAACTGCCCAAGGCCAGGTTGGATGGGGCTTGGAGCAACCTGGCATAGTGCAAGGTGTCCCTGCTCATGGTAGGAGGGTGGAATGGGATCATCTTTAAGATCCCTTCCAGCCTCCAAGAATTCTGAGATTCTGTGATTTTTAAGCCAGGGCATGATGGGACTTGGCACTGCTTTCAAATTTTGCAGAACCATCTGGAGTCTGCTGAGCAAAAGTTGAAATATTCTGCAGTCCAGTAAAATATCTTAAACAGGAACACAAATCCAGCTCAGAATTGGGAGAGGGCTTTTTATCTTTATTGTTCTCTTTTATTGCCTTAACTACAAAATCTGCAGGAATAGCAACAACAATGTGAACATACAAGACCTACTTCCCCAGAAAACCATGGTAAGACCCTGCCAACCTGCTTAAAAAGCAGAAAAAACCCACTCATTTCAGGTAAATTCTATCTCACACCTGGAGAGATGAACTAGGTTTATGTAACTCTTAAAAACTGCCTTCAAAAAGTGGTTTTTTTAAGTTTTCAGAAAAGGTTTTCCATGTTCCAACAGGTACAGCTTATTTTACCAGGGCCCTCCCTTGTCCTGTGCACCCTTTCCTTTAATTTTGGTGTGTTCTCTTGCTTGCAAATACACATTATGATAAGAAAAACACTTTGATTTTGTATTAATAATAACATTCTAAGTGAATTTATGATCTTATACTGGCAGAGTTTACTCCTACTAATGTACAGTCCCTTGCACTGCAATAAACACCACACTGGATGTGATCTGTGCAGGCTCTGTGCATGGATTTAATGGGACATGGAATTCTTATACAGTTGCAACATCTGACAGTGATTCTAAACCTAAGTGTCCTCTGAAGTGGTTACAATGTCTGAACAATTTTGTAGATAATACCTGAATTCAGCATTAAGGAAATTCAGGTTTAGCTACACCAGAACTGTGATCTAACCAAAGGCTGGAGCTTGTAAATCCCAGTGGGCAGAGTCCATAACTAGAGACTGGGAATGGGATTTGTTCTGATTTTAAGAGCTGGGAGCACTGCAAGCCACTGCTTCTGAAAGATCAGATTTTTCTGAATTCTGAAGTGCCAGAGATCTGGAATTGCCAGGGAGTATCTGTTCAGCATCCCAAAATTAAAGTGGATTATTCTGGGATCCTCCCAGGAGCAAATCCAGGAGTTTCTCAGCCTTACCTGCCTGGGCTGGTCCACAGCTTTCTGGGGGTCACTCTTCACCTTGTTGCTGGGGTGGTTTGTGATCTTTGTGACAGGCTGTTTGAAGATAGAGGCTGTCTGTCTCACGGGCAGGGCTGTGTTCAAATCAGGCTTGCCCTGTTTCAAACAAAAAGAAAAGGAAAAACCCACAAAAATAGTTTCAATTTGCTAAAATGCTACTACAGCCACAAAGAAGTGTGGCAGGGAACAGTTCCTGGGCTTCAAATCTCATCTAATCTCAAGTTATACAAGTTAGGCTGCTAAAAATACATAACTAAATTAAAATTTTGTCTTAGACCTATCAAAGCTTTCCACTCATTCTGTTTAACACAGCAGCCTCCTCCCATGTTAGTTCACACACATCAGTTTTACTCCCATTTTTAATGACTTTAGGAGTCAGAACAAACCACGTGTAATCACTAGAAGAGAGGATTACAACACAGTATCTGTAATAATAAAAAAATTACAAACAGGGATTCAGAGGCTGGTTTCTGAATCCAGAAACCACTCCAACCCATTTCTTCTAAATCCAGAAACCACTCCAACCCATTTCTTCTAAATCCAGAAACCACTCCAACCCATTTCTTCTAAATCCAGAAACCACTCCAACCCATTTCTTCTAAATCCAGTTGCGACCAATAAACAAACCAACACTGCTGGAAGCTGAATCCTTTCTTTACCTTTGGTTCTGAACAAAGCTCAGCTTTTAAATGAAGATCACAACCATTTCTGCACTACATGACTGCATTTTCTGTTAGGGGAAGCATATGAAGACTGTTGCTCACTCCCAAAATCTAACACACAACTCTTGGAATGGCTGTAGGACACGCTTTGTTCTCAGGGATGCAAACACTCTGTCTGCTTCACAGATTTATTCATGAGATGTAGAAAAGATGTATTCAGGACAAATATAATTCTGAACCATCTGGGTGCTAATCCATTCAGAAGCCAGTGATAACATTTGTACATTTATTGAGAGCTCTGGGCAGAATTTTTAGCCTGAGAGGTGTGCGAGCTGCTGGTCTCTGCCTCAAGGCAGGTCTCAAAATATCACTGCAGCACCCAGGACTGCAAGAAATGTTCCCAGCACTCTCGTGATGATGATCCTTGACTGGCTGATGTATTTAAAAAATGAGCATTGTGCCTTTTCCACATTCAGTGTTTAGGTGCATACACAGCAGCTTTTGGGTTCTGGGAAAGATTTTAGCATCTGATGAAGATCCTTAGGAATGACTTGGGACAATCAATCCAGACAGGGAGCCTGTCACTGCCATCCTGACACCTCAACAACCTGAATTACCAGCTAAAGCATCTTTTATTTTGTTCTACAAATAGGCCTCAAAGTCCTCTTCCCTCTCACACTTTTTGCCCCAAATGCCACCTCAAAGGTGGGTCACCAGCACAGCCTGGGAGAGCTCCAGGGAGTCACTGGCAGGAGCTGCAGCATCTCCTCATCCCTGTGGACCCAAATCCCTCCTCTCCTCTCAAACCAAAGACAAGGGCAGGGCAGAGCTGCTGCACAGCCCCAGGAGATGTGGGGCTCTGGAGCAGATTGTGCTGGAGGAGGAGAGCTTACACTCCAGGGAGGGGGATCATGAAATCATGGGATGGTTTAGATTGGAAGGGACCTTAAAGCCCATCCAGTCCCACCCCTGCCATGGCCAGGGACACCCCCCACTATCCCAGGCTGCTCCAATTCCCCTCCAACCTGGCCTTGGGCACTTTCCAGAGATCCAGCAGCCACAGCTGCTCTGGGCACCCTGTGCCAGGGCCTGCCCACCCTGCCAGGGAACAATTCCTGCCCAATATCCCATCCAGCCCTGCTCTCTGGCAGTGGGAGCCATTCCCTGGGTCCTGTCCCTGCAGGCCTTGTCCCCAGTCCCTCTGCAGCTCTCCTGGAGCCCCTTTAGGCCCTGCAAGGGGCTCTGAGCTCTCCCTGGAGCCTTCTCCTCTCCAGGTGAGCACCCCCAGCCCTCCCAGCCTGGATCCATGGCAGAGGGGCTCCTCTGCACTCATTCCCACAGGTCAATGCCTTTCTTGGGAATGCCTTTGTTGGGAATTGAGGAAGGTGACAGTCTCTTCCCTGCCCTCCTCCCCAGAAGACTGAGCAGTGACACAACTCTCCTGCACGGCACCAACCCCAGGAGCAGCACTTGTCCAACCCCACCAGCAGAGATGTTCTGACACAGCTCCAGGTTGCCCCTTCAGTTAGGAAATGCTGCATTTTCCCTCTCCCAGTGCCTGCTCTGGCAGTTCCACAGAGGGAGGGGAAGGGCCAGCGCCGCCCAGTCCTACTTTGGCTTGGTTGGAGCAGTCGTAGCGCATCCTCTGCCTGTTCTTGTTCATTTTGTTCATCAGCATCTTCCCCGTGCGGAAGTCAAAGGTGCCCAGGTCCATGGAGCTGCCCAAGTAGCGCGCCAGCTGCGGCTGCATCCGGAACTTCTTCCCACTGGGGCTGCAAGAAACACACCAGAGACACACGGGGCAATGTCAACGCTCTGCACGTCCACAACGGCGCCTCTGAGCTCAGGAGAGAGAAATTTTATTTCCTTCCTGAAAAACACATGCTGGACGTTCAAGAATGAAGCTCACACTCAACTCTGAACTGCGTGGTTTTGCTTTCATGGTGACTCCTTCTCTCGTGGAACACACAAATTAAGGTACAATGTTTTTGTATGTCAAGAGGAAGATTCAGATCAGATAAACAAATGTAGCATAGTGCACACAATAACCATCAAGGGGGATCTCATCACAGATGCACTTTTCATTCAGTTGTCTCTCATAGTAAATGCCCATTTTCAAGTATAATTTTTTCTCCTAGGACTGCTGCATTTGACCAGCACCACAAATGCTCCTTGTCTCCTCTCCCTGCCCCTTGAACAGCACATTCAGGTTTGATTCTATGTCTTTTGTAGCATCCTGAAGACTTCAGAAAAAGAAAACCAGAAGTTAACTACTGACATGCTGCAAAACAAAGAATCACAAAGTGATGCAAAGATAAATGTCAAAACCTCATAAAACTTCCCATTAATGGCAAAAAGGAAGACAGATTCCTCTGTAACACCTGGGTTTCCACAAAGACACAACCTGGAGAGCAGGCACAAATTATTCCAAATCTTTACTGATGTTTTCTTTGGGTTTTTGGGGGTTTTGTGGGTTTTTTGCTTTTTTAAAAATAATCCAACATCATAAGCTATTTTTTATTCATAAAGCAAAAATAAGCCAGTGTGTTATGGCTGCAGTGTAGGACTGTAAAGACAATAAGCACCAAGTATTCCTCATCTTCTCACTGAGCATCATAACACCACCTCTTTATTCCCCCAATTACTCTCACTTCTGGTTTTCTCCACTTTGCAACTTGCATATTCAATCCTAGTTCACATCTAGGAGAAGCTCATTCCCTGTCTATCCATCACACTATCACAGGTTAATGGGCTGGAAGGCATTTTAAGACCAAAACCACCAGTTACCACCTTATCTCACACTGATGAGATACTGATAACCTTACCAGGGTCTTAACAAAAACAAAACAAAACCAAAAAAAAGGAAAAGTCTATTTGCACATATTGTCTCCTGCCCTGAAGCTTTATTAGGGGAAAACCAGCATAAGCAGAGAATTTCTGGTATAGGACAGTGACAAAGCAATTAGGCTAAGTCAGACTGTGCATGAAAAAGAATAGATTAAAAAAAAAACAAACCCAGAAAGTACCAAAGTATTAAAAGGTCTCAAAAAACGGAGACTAATTGAATATAAATTACACTAAAACTGAAATTAGAAAGATTCTCTCAAAGGAGTTAAGACTGAAAGGTTGTGGTGATCCCACACAGCATCTGCTTAGGAAGCTCCTGGCTCCAACTGCTCCCAAGCTGCTTATCCTGCCTGGATCTCCTCCCTGCCACCACCACTGCTCACACAGCCCAGTGCTCATGCAAATGAACCAGCTAAGGAAAATAATCCAGCTTTGGAGGGCAGGGAGAGGAGGAAGAAACACTCCCCCACTGGTTATTCCTCAGCTGGACCAGCTCCCTGGGGAGCTGCACTTGGGCCAGGAGACAACACAGAGTAGGACCAAGCAGCCAGAAACAGAGCCTGTGTCCAGCCTCAAATTTGTGAATCACTTCTTCAAACTATAAAGGGAGTTATTTGCCTCAATGCAGAGAGAGGAATAACCAACTCCAGCAGCTTTAGGGCAGAGCTGTCGCTGCCAGTGAAGCCAGGAGAAAAACTCCTGCTACATGAAGAACATGGCACTGCTTCCTCTTCCAAGATCTGCTGCTCTAATTTAGGGTTTAGTGTCTTAGCAGGTTTAAAAATAATGCATTAAAGTGCAGAGTAACTTCCAGAACAGTCAGTACAGTCAAAGACAGGATTTTAAGTGAACAGAGCCCTTCATCTCTGTGTTTAGTATGTGCTGTGGTCATTTTCCAAAGAAGAACTGAAAAGCTGCTCAGAGTCTCAAAAAACCCACCTGAAATGACTGAGAGTCCTGTCTCTTCCTGGGGAAGCTTGGCCCAAAGGAAAAGCACTGAAATGTTCAGAAGAAAAACTTTTATTCTGATTAGGTCTTGCAAAAGGCAGGATCACCCCCAGGCTCTCTGGGACAACAGCAGACCAGGGAGCAAAGCTATGACCAAAAGGTGACAGTGAACTGAGAAAGGAAGGGGTGGGGTGCCCTGGAGCTCCTGGGGACCCTCTGGCAGGACCATGCAGGACACTGGGGCACCTACACACACCTGGGAGGGTCAGAGGTGTGGGGGGGGAGCCAGAGGAACCCAAAACTCGAGCGGGATTCCTGATGCACACCAGGACACACAGAAACTCCCCCAACACCACAGAACTCTGAACCCTGTTAAAGTGCCGTTTCAATGTCACAAAATACAGAATTTACCTCCTTCCGCTCCTCCTGCACTCCTGGTTTTGCACAAAGATTTTAAAGAGGCCCAGAAAAGAGATATTTTGGTACAAAGCTGCAAACCCCAACCTCTGCTGTGTAACATCAGCCCCAGGCAGCGAGGCTGAGAGCCCGGGTTGATCCCGGGCTCCCGAATTCGGCTCTGTCACAGCTCCCCGTGTGCCAAAGGCAAGGACACGGCCAAGTTGCAAAGGAGTTTCCAAGTTGCAAAGGATTTTCCACGCTCGTCCATCACCAGCTCCGGGGCTTTATTCGCTTGGGCCGCCTGGCTCCCGCTAACAAAACAGACCTGGCTGCTGGGTCCCACCCCGAGCCGCCCCCAGCTCTCATTCCCAGACTTTTCCGTGCAGATTAAGCCGCGTTCGGGGCAGCCCATTGAAGGGCCAGGCCTGCCAGGTGCCCCTGCTCTCCATGTGCAGCTCACCCTTTGTTTCCTGCCTTATATCCTTAAGGAGAGAGCGGCTGCCCAGGCCCTCTCCCCTCCTCCCTCATCACAGTCTCCTCCCCTCCGCTCTCCCATTTAGCCTGCACAGGATCTGCACAACTTGGGAAGCAAGGGACAAAAGACTAAAAAAACCCCAGAGCAAACCCAGCTACCGCCTGCCTCTGGAAGAAATGGAGGCAGGAATAACCCAGGGAAAACGGGTCACTGAAAGCAGACACTCAGAGCCTCGTTTCCTCGCTGGATGGGGCACGCGAAGAACACAAAATGATTCTCCTTCTTGCTTTCCACCCTGCTCCCTCCCTCACTTCTCTCCCCAGCTCTGCTCCAGGCAAATCCGGGCACCAGGGGCTCCTGGAGGGCTGCAGGAGCTCCCGACGGTGCTCCCAGGGAGATGGGGACCCCAGGACACCGCACAACCCAGCACTGTCAGCGTCTCTCACAGCATCCTCACGTTATCCCTGGATGCAGCACGCACACCCAGCCCTGCCTCGGGGTCCCACACCCCAGCTGGGTTATCCGGGATGGGCTGGCACAGCCATAGAAACCACGCCAGACCAGGCGGGCGACACCTCCAGCTGCCACAGTCCACCCCCACACCCTTACTCATCCACAGCCCCAGGGACCCCCACGGGATGTTCCCTGTCCCACAGGGCAACGGGGGGGTCTTCGTTCAGCAACTTGGACTCCAACCATACCAAAAATAAACCCCCCCAAAACCCCCCAAAACTGCAAACAAAGCACCTGGAGACACACAAAATCTCCCAAATTTCCAGAAGTATCACATCCCTAAAGAAGAGCCCAAGTGGCACCGGGACAAACACAAATACAACCAGATGATTTTGTAGAGCTCAACTCAGGCATCATGGAATTGCTAAGGATGGAAAAGACCTTTAATATCATCAGATCCAACCATCACCCCAGGACCATCACCATGTTCACCATTAAACCATGTCCCCAAGTGTCACATCCACACAATTTTTGAACATTTCCAGGGATGATGATGCCACCACTGCCCTGGGCAGCCTCTTCTAATCCTTTACAACCCTATCCATGAAAAAAAATCTCCCTAACACCCAACCTAAATGTCCCCTGGTGCAACTTGAGGCCATTTCCTTCTCATTATGAGCTTCCCCGCAGGCAAACCAGAGCAACAGAGGAAAAGCAAAGCACAGACTCAGTAAAAGCATTTTGCTCCACAGTTTTTTTTGGAAAAGATTGTACTGATCAAAATATCCTTGGAGGAGTGTTAAAAACATTTGCTTCCAACTTCTTACATTTGTGCTGCAAAGGTAAGGAATTCTCAACAAAATAAGTTTCACACAAGAGTGCAAAGTTTCCCAGCACAGTGATGTCAACAACCTGAGGCAGAGACGAGCAGCGATCCCAAATTTCTGACACTTGGTCATCAAACCTCCAGGAGAAAAACACTCTGAAGAAAAAAGCCCCAAAAGCAGCACTAAATTCTCCTTCCCCCATGTGAGAACCCTGAGTCTGAAGGGAGCCAAAACTCTCCCAAAGACAACCTGCCACTTGGACAAAATCCCTGACACAATTTTCTTCCTGAAATCCTCTATCCCTGCACTTTTCCTGCTCGCTCCAAATCCAGCCCACAAGTCCCACCATATCAGCCAGAAACCCTCCTAAGGATGAGGACTGGCTTTAAAAACCTGCCCAGGTACTCACACCTCGAGGAAGATGTAATTTCCAGCCAGAGACTGGCTCGCACACATACCTCACAGGGGGTTTCCACAAACCCTCCCTGCATCTGTACACCCCGGGAGCTGGACAGAACAACCACCCAGGTAAACAACAGGCAGAACTCGCACAGGTATTACTGAACTGCCACACCTGTATTTGCCACTCTGAGGTAATGCAAAATGCAACAGAAACCAAAAATTAGCGCAACAAAGCTCTATTCTACCTTTGATCTCTGTCCAAATTGATACAAAGGGAAAACCCATAATAATTTGGGAATAAAACCACGCTACTTATCCTCTCTCCCCCTTTTTTTAAAGTTCAGCTCCAACACTGCAACTTAACAAACGAGTTCTGGGAAAACAGGATCTTTGAAGCTTTCAGCTCCTGCTGGTGGTCTCATTCTGCCCTCAGCCTCCGAGCTGCAGCAGCAGAATCGGCTTCACGCTCTCGAGGATGGCACTTTCTGGTTCACTCCCCCTTCTCTCATAACCATAATCTGATCCTAAAAATGAAATCTGAAGCTAAAGCTGTGGCTGCCCCATCCCTGGAAGTGTTCAAGGCCAGGCTGGACGGGGCTGGGAGCCACCTGGTCAAGTGGAAGGTGTCCCTGCCCCATGGCAGAGAGTGATATGAGATGGGCTTTAAGGTCCCTCCCAACTCGAACCAGTCTGTGAGGACTCTGTGGCAGCTGCAGGAGTTGATGGTATGGATTTTCCCGACACGCAGGGCCACGTGAGGACACAGGGACAGCTCCTGCTGCGTTCCCAGCTCCCGCTGGACCCGAGTTTCACACCTCAGCCCGCGGGTGCCTCGTGGGTGCGGGGAGGATCCATATGGCCACCTACAGCCATATGAGCCATGCAGCGCTATAAATAGAAACCCTCCAGCTCCCGGGCCATGTGCTCCCCCCACAGCCACACTCCCGGGAAGGCGCATCCCGAGCCCGCCCGGGGGCCACCACAGCGAGCACCCGACGCTTCCTCCCCAGAATTCCCAAGTACACCCAGAAAGCAGCAGAGCGAGCCCCGAGGAAGGAGGAACAGCAGCCCTGCTGCTCATTTGAGAATAAAGAGCCCCGAGTGCTCGCAGGGCACG
>VZSE01010635.1:1304614-1580585 GCA_013398275.1 Promerops cafer | reverse complement strand
GCCGGGACTCGGCCGCCCCGCACTGCCCGTCCCGAGCGCCGCCGCGCCCCGGCAGCGGGAGGCGCTGCGCTTCCAGCGCCGGCGCCTCGCTCTTCCCCGGGGGCCCCGCGTAGGCACCGACCGGCACCTGCAAGGGCGGCGAAGGGAGCTGAGCCCCTTCCCTCCGTCTCCCGAAGCTTCTCCTCCCGCGCCTTTCATGTGAAGAGGAGCAGATTGCTGGCTCGAGGCATGTGTGTTAATTGCGTTATCTTGTGCAAAAGAGATGAACTTTTAAAGTTTAACTGAAGTGCGCTTTGGGATTTGCGTGGGGTTCCTCTCGACTGGAAGCTTCGGAATGCAAGTATACTCCGGGGCTAACATAATGGGATAATGGCATTTATTGGGGGCTTCATTTTGCATCTTTACAAGTAATATTCTGAAGCCTAATTGAGGTTTCATTTTTATTTTAAATAACATCAATTTAAGCCTGCACTCTCTGTAATTTTGATAGTTGTTTTAAGTTGTTTTTCACATACCTTTTCTTTGGGTGTGCTTTGCTACATGTAAGGTGCAAGTACAACTCTACAAAAGCTTCTTAGCCTTGAAGAGACTACTGCTGGGCTTAATCGTCACACTTTTCAGGTTCAGGCCCTTGATGTTTACTATGAAATACATAAACTAAATGCAGAAACAAATATTAAAGTATCCAAATGTTACCAGTCCATAGCTGAAACGATTACATTTATTATATGGAAAAAGAGATCCCAACTGGAGTTGTTTAAAGATTTATACATCTGGCTGTAACATTCAATCTACTTTAAAATTCCATGTGAATTCATATGAATCATGCCTTATTTTTAAACGAATGTAATTTTACACTGAAAATATTCACAGCATATTAAAGCAATATCCATGGCCTGGCTTAGGCTAACAAAATTCATAAAGTTCAGTATGGAAACAAAGCATTTATCCTCATTTCACCTCTGTATCCTGGGTTTCTAGGCATTTCTTCTCACAAATTATGTGGTTATTCATTGTTTGACCCTTGCAGGGCTTTAGGTTTAGTGAAGTGAGTAAGTGTCAGGTGGCCAAGTTCTGTTCCCAGCTACTTCAGACTTTACACCATGCTAACTTTGTTTCAGAGCTGTACCACAGATTTACCTGGCTGTAACTGGAGCCTGAATTTGTTCAATAGCTTCTGTCATATTTTTTTACTCTGCCAGCTCAAGTTGAAGTTTTTAATACAGGATTTGTATGTAAAGTGGATAATGCACAGTTCAATTGATTCCCCTCTTTACTAGGACTTGCAGAATTGGAAATATGCTTTTAGTAGAGGCAAGAAACCGCAGTGCTGTTTTGTGTGGCTAAAAGCTATAAGCTTTCAGTCCTGGTGACTTTTTAGTGGAAATTCTGATATGACAGAACTAAAGGCTTTAGGGAAACTATTTTATGTGTACACATATAAATAAACTTGCAAAGTTGAAATGAGAAAGGCTTTTAAAGTGTTACAAGAATTCCAGCAATGACATTCTGAAAGAGAGACAGTTTAAATATAGGAAGCTCATATTTTCCTTTCTGGAGACTGGACTTCAGAGGCTTCACTGGTTTCTGCATCTGGCTTCCTCTTAGTGTGAGGTGGGCTCCACCGTGGACTAGGACACCAAGGAAAGTTGCAGGAAGCCTGTAGAGAGATGCAGGGGTTTAACACAGGACAGGAGATTTATTGTTTTGTAAGTCAGGTCTTGGTTTGTTCTTGTTCTGTGTTAATGCTTATTTAAGGGGGCATTTAGGTAAAGTTTGTTTTCAGTATAAGAACCTAGAAAGACATATTTTAAATTATTAAAGTATGTAAGGGGAAAATGCCTCATTTATTATACAGAAATTTGATATTCAAGTATGAATGAATGGAAACGGATTGTCAGAGTCTTACTTAAATGCTGTCACAGTACTTTTAAGTGGAAACAAATTTTATAACACTTACCTGAAGTATCACTTTTGCTAGCAGTATCCTTATTTTGGAGAAAACATGGTTTAATACCTTATTTTGTATGTGAGACTTAACTGCTTGTTACATGGAGGGGTAAATTAAAAGAAACATTCTGAAGTTTTTGCAGAGCTGCAGCCTAATCTAAACAGTATAGAAAGGTTAGAAGTTTGTAATTGTAGTTTCTGTCACTGTATTTCTCCATCCTGTTGCCTTTTCATTTATCATTTTCTTCACATAAACTTTAATTGATGTGTTTTATTTAGCATTTTGAGCATGATAGATTTGCACTAACATGCATACATTACATAATTCCAAGAGGTATCCATATGCAGTAATGATTATGAAAAACCATAAAGAGGAGAGTGCATTTAGGCTGAGAGGACTGAATCACTCACTGTTCTTTGCAGTGGATGTACTGGCTGAAGAAGCTCATCATTCTGAAATGTGCCATTGTATAGGGCATTCAAATGATGTGGCAAGGTCTGAAAGCTGTGAAAATAATAATTCCTGACTAGCAGCTGTGGACATGGTGATAAAAATTTCTTTCTTACCAGAGCTTAAAATAAAGACTGCACCTTGGTAAGAACCAGATAAAGCAATCTGGCTTGCAGGAATCAAAGGAGGTAAGAGAAAATTCCCCATTTAGAATATGAGGTGGATAATTTTGCTTGTAACAAGCAGGAGTGAAATTCAAGGACACTGATTACTTTTGCTATGGTAAAAAGAAATGAAGATGCTGGAGTAGGAGTGATTAGAGATGCTACTATGCAAAAGCTGGAACTAGTTCTGCACAATTTGACTTCTCCCAAATTTTACCCCTAGGACTTCAGCCATTCTTTGTGGAAGAAGACACTGACTGATCTTGAATGGCTGCTCAGCTTTTTTTTTTTTTTTTTCTGTACAGAAGAGAAGCATGAGTAATAAATTTTATTGTTCCTTTAAACAGACTTTTTTGGTATTTCAGTCCTTTTCGTATCCTTGATGATAACAGATGCATGCTGAGGTTTTCCTAGTATAGTGTATTTACTTGTGTTGATGGATTTTAGAAAACATTTGCTCAAGATTTAAATATGTTTTACCAAATATTGCTTAAATCTTCAGCTTTGAAAATGTGGAAAGGCTTTTTCAGTATGGAACTAGAAGACAAGTTGCAAGTCCTATGTGTATGAATCTGATAGTCACCTCCTGTGTCATCATAGACAGATCAGTGAAGGTTTCCGTACCTGGGCTTTGTAGGTATAATGTGGAGTAAATAATTACAGATTCCCAGATATTCTGAGTTGGAAGGGACCCACAAGGATCATCAAATCCAGCTGTTAAGTGAATGGCCCATTTGGGGATTGAGCCTACAACCTTGGTGCTGTTAGCACCATGCTCTAACAGGGATATTCTGAAGTTCACTCAAAAAATGAAACATTGTGTGATGCCCAGTGAATGGAAGCTGTGTAAGTTCTCAAAATGGTCAATGGAATTGTATACTGTATTTTAAGTAATGCCTGTAAAGTTGGGCTAAGCCCTTCTGGTCAAAATACCCAAACACAAGAGTATCTACTTACATGGAAATCAGTACTTTAGTATCCTATTTATTTTGCAGATAATATCAATACATTATTTTACTTGATGAAATTTAAAAAATTAGATTGCTCTGTAAAATACTTTGGTCACAGCAATCCCCGTACAAGTCAAAATTATTGCAAGGATGTCACAGAAGGCAGAATTTGAGTACTGAATTGCCTGAAGATGCCACTTCTGAAATGTGGACACTACAAATACACTTTCCAGGAATAACGTCACATTGCTACCCACAGGCATCTGTGGGTAGTTGGTTAAGCTTTTCCAGAAAATTCAAGGACTAGCTAGGTAAAATTCTTAAACTAGTTGGAGTCGGCCAGTGTCTCTAAGTGAAACCACCTCCAAAACACCAAATTTGGACTAGCTGCTCTGGTAAAGTCAGTGGTTTTTTCCTTGGTTTTTTTTTGGTTGGTTGGGGTTATTTCTTTTAATGTCTTAGTAAAATGAGGATTAACATATAGTATGAAAATTATTTAATAGCAGAACTGGAAATAGGCTCCAAGTCTGCTGATTTCCATCCATGCTGTGTGGGCAGTGGAAAAAGAAAATGGAAATTTACAACATCTTTCCTAAAAGTCAATAGAACAGAGCAGAGTAAGCTGATCAAACTGTACAGTCCCAGAAGACCTTTAATTGCTAACAGGAACAGTTTATCTGGAAATGGTTCTGATGCCCATTCTGTCTCCTTTGGTGGTTTTGCTGCCTGTGAAGCAGCAGCCTCACCATGCTCTACAGCTCGGTGTGTTTGGATGAAATGCTGGGTTGTGATCCATGAAAAGCAGCTGGGATTCAGGACAGAATCCCAAACATATACTGGATATAAGCTGATGGCGTTTCACTTCCAAATATTCTTTTCTGTGTTTGTGAATGTGTATGTGTTTTATGATGCATGTTTTGCTGGCGTGAAAACTGTAACATAATTATTTTCTTCAGTTTTGGGTGATGACTTTAGAACTTCGGCGCTTTGTGCTTTTCAGGATTCCAGCTCAAAGCAACCAAACATCTGTTACTGTAGGTGCCCTATTTGAGGGCAAAGAGGTGTTAGTGAGAGTAAAGTATGCACAGGTGTGATGTCTCCTGTATTCTCACTCCCATATTTTTATGTACATTGTGAGCAGATTTAAAGGTAGATCTTGAAATGCAAAATTAACTTCAAAACTGGTATTTTTTTGATGTGTTGGTTAAGATGGTGCATTATTTAGAACATATGTAGAACAATTGTTTCACTTAAATCCTATTAATGATCCAATATCCACACATAGGTGCATTACAATAATTTTAAAAGATTTAAGAATTGGTAAAATATACCTTGGGTTTGTTAATTTTCTGCAAAAGTTTCTGGAGTGTTTCAAATTTTACTCTATAGTTTTTTATATGAATGATTTTACAAGACACTTCAGACTTTTTCTTCTTACAAAACCTTTGCTGTTGAAGGTATTTTTATTATTTCTTCAGTTTAGAGGAAGGTGATACATATTTCAAAATAAATACTCCTGCTTCTCCAAGTAATTATTTTATAAATAAGCTTAAATTCTTTAATACTGGAAAAATGAAAACCATCAAACCTGTCAAAATCCTGTGATTCTATGAAATTATTTACTTATTTTTGGAACAAAACATGCATAGTTATGTGGAGAAAAGTAGCTTTGTGGAGTAGAACATATTCTCATACTTTTTGATTATTCATTCCTGATGCTGAAGATTAATGTACAAAAATCGGACAGAAGTAGAGAGCACACAATATAATGCCTGTGCCTTGAATTCAGTTGAGTTTTTTGAAATAAATTATTATGTTATGTTCTTGTTATAATAGGTGGTAGTGTGTAGTAGCTGCTAAGTGGAAAGTTACGTAAGAGTTTTCTCCATCGTTTTATGTCTGAATGTTGTCTTTGCGAATTCACAATTTAATGAAATATTCTCCTTTACCGATGAAAGTTTTATGTTTGGTTTTAGTACAGAGGTTGACTTTCCTGGAAAGCTTATGGGAAAATATTTTGGCTGGTTTTGATTTAAAAAAAAATTGTATGCTTTTCCCATTTGAAATGTAGCTGGAGAAAGAGACTGGTGTTATATAAACACAACTGTATAATTTGACAGTTTTAGCCTGGCCATTTCTCATTGAGGGTTTAATTACTTTGGAAATAAAAGATTCAAAAAGTATTTAAAAATTCTGGTGTCTGTTTCTAGTTTACTCTTAGTTGCTTTAAGCCGTTTTGAAAGACTTGAACTCTGATTGCTACGATTTGTTGAGGCTTGTACTGCTGTGCTCTTAAACTGCTGCAAATTAGTACAAATTAATAAATATCTACTACACTTCCTGCTGCCTTTGGTAGGATGAGGCTTTCTTGGATGCTTAGTTAAGCCTTAACACCCGCCATGTAAAGCAGCTTCCATTACTCATCAGAATTAGACTTTTTGGTGGTGGATTGCAGCATTACAAGATCCTTGATCACATGTGAGCTTTGTAATCTGAATGCTCGGATGTGTTGAAGAAGTCTGCAGGTCCTGACACCCCAGTGCTGTAAGAGTGAGAGTGCTAACCACTGAGAGTGGTTTCCTGATTTGCTCACCAAATAAAGATGGATTATTCACATACTCAAGGTTTCTACAACTCAAGATGTGTGCAGGATTGTAGACCTTAATAATGTAACATAGCTGACATCTCTGTAACAGGTTTTAAAGCTTTATATAAGATTGTACTACCTAATATTATTAGGTCTGGTTGTTGTATAACAATTCCCATTCTGGGCTTTAAAAGTAAACATGTCCAAAACACTAACAATTTGCTTAATTTTCCTTAAAATCTGCTGTAAGATCTTTCAGGTCCTAAAGCCTTGTAAAATCTTTCCAATGTTTTAACAAAGTCCTGGATGTGGCAAGAAGTTAGAAAAGTTTTTTTGTCCTTAGTAAATTGCAATGTGATGTATCCTATTACTGAAGCCAGCTGGGAGTGTACCCAGGCTGAGTGATTCAACTGCAGTTTCTGTGTATCACTTCTGACTTGTAAATGTCAGTTCAATTTGTAAGTTTAAGCCTCCATCTAATCTGCAGCAGGCTTTGCTGTGAGGGAATGCAGATGCTGGAAAGTGAAGCAGGATCTAGCATTAACTACAGAACTTAAGGCTTATTAAAAACGAATGCCATGACTCTCATCAGAGTAAGAATTTAGTTATGTTGTGGCTATTTCATTTAAAATGTGCATATATATGTAATTTTCTGGGGTGTTTAAGAGGTGACTTTCCAAGGTAGAATTTGGCCTTCAGTATGCATCAGAATGGTCAATAATACAGGAGTAGTGTCATATATGTATTTTTTTAGAAGTCTGAGTGTTGTTAGATTACATCTTTTCTTTTTGGTGTTTCATTGACTAAGCAATTATCCTTTAGAAAATGCATTCACCTTTAGTTTTCAAGAAAAGGTTTTGCTTGTCTTTTCAGAGTAGATTTTACTTTTAAACTTTTTGGAAAAAAAAACCCAAACCCCAGGTATGTGACCTTACTTGGCACAGAAGGTCACATATCTTGGCTTTCCATGTGGTTAAGTAATTCAGTTGAAAAATGAGCTAGGCAACAGAGCCATTTTTGTCATTTTTGCAAGTGCCTTACACAAATACTTACTTGAAATGCTTTCACTTCACACTTCTTCATAGCCACCTTCCTGCCCAGTTCTAAACACAGCAGTCTGTCTTCACTGCATTTTCTGTCTCAGAAAAAATGAATAGCTGTCTCTAAGCTTGCATACATAGCAACATTCAGGAAAAATAGTCAAATTACTACATGAACATTCTTTATTATTAATTTGAGCTAACTTCAAAAGTTTATCAATTAAATCACTCAAATCTGTTTTGGATTCTTTTAGTTGGAAGTGACTTTTGTTTGTGAATTCTAAAGTAAATTAAGTTATATTTACTTCTTAAGTAAATTAAACAAGAACATTTTACAGTCACTTTTCAACTTTAGTTATGGTTTAACTAATACATTTTAAAAGCTTTTTCAAATTAATCTTCCCAAATGTTCTGGCTAATAAACCCTTGGAAGTTGTGGTAGGGTGATTGCAGAGGTTACTATGCCTAGTTCTCTGTTCTGCTCCTCTCCTCAGTCTGCTGGACAAAGAGCAGCAGAACAACGTGGATACTTGTTGAGCAGCCAGGGTGGTTCACAGTTGATACATAGCACAAATTTACCTTCAGAGAATGCAAATACAGGGCACTGTGAACAGGGGAGGCATGAGGCGCGGACGGATTGCTTATTGTGCGGCAGCAAGGGCCATTTTTTGCAGAAAGTAGGGCAGGCAGCAAAAAGGGGTAACATCTTCAGTGTTCCCTGACATCTTCAGTTGCAGGTTTTGGCAGGACTTGTGTCAGTACCAAGAACATCTCTGTAAATGAGCTGTCTACAAACAGTGGAGTAGCAATGTGCTCTCTCCTGGAAATCTGTGTTAAACTGTATAGTGAGGTGTTTGGTTTTGTTTTGGTTGGTTGTTTTTGTTTGTTTGTTTGTTTTCGTGTTTTGTTTTGCTTAAGCTTGTATTTTACTGATACTGAAAATGCTTCTTCCAAGGGAATTTGCTGGGAAAAAAGGCAGAATGTACAAAACACACATTGCTCCACACTGACTCCAGTTCCGAGTGTTACTGAATATTCTTGTTCAATGTAAATTATACTGAATTATAATGCTCATTATACTGGAGTGTTCAGCTCACTGCACATGGAAGTGGTCTTTGAGTGTTTGAATTTGTACTATATATTCACACCCTCAATTAATACAGAGTAATTTCCTTGTGTAGACAAGCTGTAAGAGTCCTTTTCTTCATTCACGCAATTCTTGAATGTATTCTTGAATATCTTTCCACACTTTTCAAGCAGTATGAAAATCTGCTTCTCATGTGGACATTCCTGATTCCAAAAATCCTCACACAGTGAGGCCATCCTGGAGAAACTGTGCAAGAGGAAATTTTGAATGCAGTTAGTGGTGGGATAAGGCAAGCTTCCTTCTCTGGAGTTGTGATTATATTCTGTAAAGATTGATTTGGATGAACATGTGGAATCTTTTTGGTTTATGTGGTTCTGGCTGGGAACACTGACTGCTTTTCAAACTTAGTGTGTAGTAATGCATATTGAACTTCTTTATAACCTATAAGTAGTTACACATCACTTTATTCTCCTGTAATCTGGACCCAATAATCTGGAATTTTCCTGGTAGTAACCTGCAAAAAGCTCCAAAGTATGCCCCCTTAGACATTCCTGATGCTTCCCAAACCAAATACTCCCTTTTGACTAGTGAAACAGATCATGTTCTTTGCCACGGGCTCTGCTCCTGACCTCAGAGAAACAGTCATGAAAATGAATTGAAACTGTTCAGAGGAGTTGGAAACAGCTTCTTTGGAATTACTACTAGGTGTTGGTTTCTGCATTCTTCTGAGGATACCTGGTTTTGTGCTTGGGGTTCTTCTGTAAAGGCTGGTATAAGTCATCTTCACAGACTTGCAGCTATTTCTATTCTGTATTTTGCTTATGTAAATTAAATGTTTCATCCTTACAGCATATTGGGACTTTTAAAACTTGTTTTTTGGAATGCAGATTTTTTGCTTACTTGCATTCTGTCGTCATTGCAGAGCTGAGTACTGGCCCATTTTGCTTTCTGTGTTGCATTTTATTCTGGCAAATATAGTATAATATGGACATTTGTCTATATTTGTTTGTACCAGTTGACATTTTCAGGTACACTTGAAAAAGTACAATAGAACTCAAGTTTCAGGATATTTTAAAAGCAAATCTGTAGGTAATTGGAAACATGAATTAATCAATGTTTACAGCCGATGAGGAGAGGAATGAAGGGACAAATGTTGCATGTACAGTTATTGTACGTTTGTATGGCAGTAGATTTCCAGGTCCTTCCAGTGTACAATGAGATGAAGATGGGAAGAAAAAAAAACAGGTTCAGTGGAAAGATTTGGTTTATTTATTAAAATAGTAGTGGACTAGGAAGAGAACTCCTATTTATTTATTGCAAAAGTGGTGCTGCTTTAGTGGGCTCACTCTGTCATTCATTAAACTGTCAGAAGAAAATGAACAATACTGGGGAGTGGAAGAATGTGAAAACTGTAGAACCCACTCAACCACAAGAAAGTTTCTCATGAGCTTGAGCATTCATCCATCGCGAGGGACTGTGCAAGGGTTACAGAGAACGAAAGTGCTGCTTGGTGCCCGTTGGCCTCACGAGGTGGAGCTCCCCTCCTCTCCTTTCTTACCTTGCTCTGGGCCCTTGCAGGAGTTGCCCTTCAACTTTGCATAGAAATACCTTCAGTCTGTGCTTCTGTCTCTGTGCTCCTCCTGGCCACTCACCAGGTGTTGCCACTCTCTTTTATGCTACTTCTAGCATTTATTAGCCGCATGATTAACTGGATAATAGACATGGACCAGTTGGAAAGGGATCAGGTTTTTTGTCATTTAAGGCTCTGCTCAGTGCCCAGACCTTGCAGATCACATGCCTACACCAGTGCTATTCTGGCAGAAATAGAAGCCAGGACCCTCTTTCTCTCTGGGGGGTAAGATGAAATTAGATCAGTTTTAGCTTAAAACTATGCCCTGAGCATGTGGCTGGATATGATACTGTCTAGTACAACTTCCATTCCCATAGGAAGGGGATTTCTATTATATTTCTGTGCCAATTCATATACTTCCTCTGTTCCTGGGGCAAGGCCAGCAAACTCATCTGATGAAAATAATTTTTCTTTTTTGGAAGTTGGCAGAAGACTGACTAAATCTTCTGTCACATCAGTCAACGAGACTGTCTTTGTGGTTGCAGTTACCAGGTCTGGTGGAGAGGAAGCTAAGGAAGAGAGAGGTGAGGGGGAAGGAAGCAAGTAGGAGCTCTTCTTTCAGGGGAAGCCCACAGTTGCACCAGATTGGAAGGTGTTTGAGATATATTACATCTAAATATTTAAAATAACCAAGTACAAATTTGAGTGAAATTTCAGTTGAGGGTAGGTTTCTTTCTGTCCTCACAGTTCTAATGACTTGCTTTTGAATCAAAAAAGTTGGTCTTTTGTCATAAAGGCAAAATTTAGTAAGAATTAGAACTACTTTGTCATTAACAAAACAAACCACTGTTTTAATTATTTTGAATGTTTCTGGGGTTTTTCAGCTCTTATGAAACGCTTCTCTTTTTTGTATATGTTAATAAAGTCCGTCTTAATCATCAGATTTTGCAGTATCCGCAGAGATTAGCTGACTTGGGTCTTGAAACCAAATGTAAAGTAATATGAACAATAGTTCACAGAATAATTTTATGTATGAATAAAACATTAGATTTTTTACATAGTATACATAGACATATTTTTATTAGCAAAACAAAATAAATTACAATTCTAATATCTCCTAAAACCTGAAACTTATACTTTCTTTTTTTTAACATTTGAATACATTGATTTTTTGTTACAGATGACTCAGATTCCCACCAGCCTGCTAAGTCTGTTAATCTACAAAAACTGTAAAAGGTAGGCACTAAAAAAAGCCATAGAGTGTGCAGCGTGTCCTTCAGCACTGATTACATGCTCATTACCTCTGACTCCCCTTGTGTGGTTTGTATCCTGGTTCTTTATTCTCAGAAGACACATGCATGTGCTACTTTGTCCTGAGTTGCTGCCTGGGAATTAAGGGAGCTGTGATGGTCCTGTTGCCCATCAGCTCAGGAGATCCAACTACTGAATGAAAGGGCACAGGAATGAATTAAAGCACAGGCAGAAGCTGGACTGGCACAATGTGTAGAGGGATGGAGAGTGTGCATATGGTGTTACCTTTGGGGTGGCTGGAGGACCATCCCTGAGGACCTCCCTCATCCAGAATATTGGTGTGTGTGGATTTACTGAGCTTCTGCTTCTCTACGTTCATCTTCTGGATGAGTGCAACTGAGCACTCGTTTATCGTTTGCCTATTCATTATCCGTTCTTTTCCCTTGGCCCTCTGACGGAAGAGTTTGGGATATAAAGCTGTTAGTTCAAGCTCAACTCAGACAACCTGATGACATTAACAAGGGAAAGGGGGGATGTGTTCTGAGAAAACAGTGGGTTGTTTGTTCACTGACATTATTTTAAGTTTAGGACTACTGCTTGTACTTGAGTAGTACAAGCAACAACAACTCAGCAAGTTTGTTGATGACACCAAGCTGTGTGGTGAGGTCGACATGCTAGAGGGAAGGGATGCTATCCAGAGGGACCTGGAGGGTCCCTGAGGGGTGAGACTGTGCAAACCTCATGAAGTTCAACAAGGCCAAGTGCAAGGTCCTGCACCTGGGTTGGGGCAATCCCAAACATAGATACAGGCTGGGCAATGAGTGGATTGAGAACAGCCCTGTGGAGAAGGTCTAGGGGGAATTGCTGGATGAAAAACTGAATATTGAAAGCCTATTGCATTCTGGGCTGCATCAAAAGAAACGTGATGCATGTTGAGGCAGGGGGTTCTGCCCCTCTGCTCCGCTCTGGTGAGACCCCACCTGCAGTGCTGTGTCCAGATTTGGGGCCCCTAGCATAAGAAACATGTGGATCTGTTGGAGCAAGTCCAGTGGAAGGCCATGAAGACTATCAGAGGCCTGGAGCACCTTCCATATGAGGCCAGGCTGAGACAGTTGGGGTAGTTCAGCCCGAAAAAGGCTCCGGGTAGACCTTAGAGCAGTCTCCCAGTACCTAAAGAGGGCTCAACTATGCCATGTGAACCACAGATATTAAAGTACACAGTGAAGCATTGTGGAGCTGAACAACTTTCTAGAGTAGTTGGTTTTTTCCCCCCTACTTCTTCATTAAACAAATAGTTAAATGTATATAAAGACTTTTACAAAGAACACTTTTAAATGTTCTCAAATTCTCTTGCCTCCCCAGTTATGTTTATTTTAGAAGAGAAAACTTGCTGGTTCTAATGTATGGAGCTGAGTTCTAATACATTCTTTTCTTTTTTATTATGTCAACGTTGGTAAATTTGAGCTTTGAAGGCATGACCATAAAGGTTTGAGTGTATTTTTGTAGGAAGGACAATTACAGACACAATAATTGATTAATAACTGATTAAAATCAGGTTTCATAGTGTTATTTAAATATTGGAGATCTATATGCCAAATATTGCTTATCATGTGATATGTTACCATGAGGAGCAATGCTGTAAATGCAGGGAATCAAAACTGCGCTTGTCTAAAGTCTGTGCACAGCTGCAGGCAGCCCTGGACATGTGCTCAGAGCTGCACTGCTGGACCAGGAGAGCAGCCACTGCTGAGAGGTGAGCACTCCAGCTGCCTTTGGAAGGTCCAAGAGTTTGCCTGCTTTTCTGGTTGTTTACTATTATGGTGTGCTCTGAAGTGCTGAATTTTAATGTCACACCATTCTTAATTCTGTATAATTCAACCAGTTTCCAATGTGAGGCCTGTGAAGGACTGGTGGCTGCTCTCTTTAAAGCTTTCATAGCTAGAAGTGAACACTGAGTGCACGGCTACAAACTGACTTGCCAAGCAGGATGGTGGCTGTAGCATGTACTGCCATTGTGCAGCAGCTCCCTGCTTTGTTCTGGGTTCCACAGAATTTGAAGTTGCTTCAGTTTCAACTAGGAGCTCAGTTCATACTTGACTTTACATGAAACAGTTGTAAAACTTTTAATGTCTGGCTTTTATTTCACTTGAAATGGGTTGAAAGCATCTCAGGCAAATATATAAATCTCCTCATCTTTCATACGTAATGTTAACAGGCATTTGAAGAGATCAATGTGAAGTCTTATGAGATCCATAAACCTTTTTGATTGCAGAAGGAAAATGAATTCACTTCTGAAATCTCTCTGAGAAGTGGAAAAGAAAAATAGGTCATTAATCAAATGTGGAACAGAAAGTGTGAAGTTACAGCTTGCAAATTATTTTTGTTCAATGTGCTGTTAAAAGATGAAGACTTGTAACCTTTGTAACTACAGAATCACAGATCTTTTAAAGCATTTGCAGAAGATGCATATTCATGCTATGGTTTTCAGTTTTCAGATGAAGAAAATATGCTTGCTTACTTGAGTTGCCCTTGGCAGAGTCATGTCTCAATAGGGATCTGTAGTGCATGTTTTTTTCCTTACCCTGATCTTTTTTCAAGGAGGAGAAGAAAAAATGTTGAATGAATTTGGTATATTTTGTCTTTCTCAGGGGATAGATTAGTTGATAGTTTTGGCTATGTCAGGGTGAAAATGAAACCCTGTGTTTGTAACACTTGACCTGAGAGCAGCTGTCAAACATGTTTTTGAGTCATGAAAGTATTTGAAAATGTTCCTGTCAAATAATGGCATACGAAGTTCTTCCCTGACCTTGGAAATTATTGCTTGTTTTAACAAAACAATCTTGTGGCATCTCTAGTTTCTGTGAATTAGGACCAGTAGGGTTCTTCAAAGTTAATCTGTATTATCGTTAATATAATAAAACAATCCAATCCCTCATGTCAGAGCATCATAATTAATTTGTTCTAGAGTCAGTCTGCTTTCTTTCATGCTGCATTTCATTTTCTAATGGAGGTTACAGGAAGAGGAAATCCTAACAGGACACTGAGAATTGAACTCTAATTTACATGGGAAAATATAATAGTAGTAAAGTAGTAGTAAATTTCCTTTGGGCAAACAAGGTTTTCTTTGGTACTGTTGTTCTTGGTGAAGTTGTATGCACTTTGACCTTGTTGTTAATGACCTCAATGGAATAATTCCATAGACTTAAATTCACTACAGGATTTAATGTATTTTCCTTTTTCTTATATTCCCTAGATAATTTTACTGATTTCATAGGAAACATGAATTTCATTTACTTTTAGATAACCAGCTTGTGCTAATTCCAGGATGTTATGAACATTTCTAAAGCTTTTGCACAAATGTTCTATAACTGAGGTAAGCGAATTGACATTTTAATTCCATATTTAAAATAATTTACACTTCTTGTTCTTACAGTGACTGCAACACAGAAGTATCCTTCCAAATCCCTGAAGAAAGAATCCTGTAAGTAAATGTATGGGAGTTAGGACTGTGTTACATATTCTATATTCTTCCTAACTGAAGAGTGAACAAGAAATCACTATGTGGCTTTTCATATGTCCAGCTTGCCTAACAGGGCTCAGACAAAGGCTGACGTTACACTTCCTAATCCTGTTAATTTAGCAGTGATTTTGGTTGCACATAATATTACATTATACTAAATAAATCTAAAGGTGGACTTTGAAATGACATCTTGAGGATGAATATCAGTTTAGTCAGAGGGCATGTCTTTGCTATCAAACTTCATTCTCAAAACTTTTGCACAATCTTTCTAAAAATGAAGAAGTTACAGAAATCGAATATTTTTTGTAAGAGTATTTAATATATTAGCTTTTATCTCACTGCAGCATTACATTTCTAGCCCTTTTTCAATTGCAATCATGCTGTGGATATAAAAAAACTACTACAAATCATGAAAGTAGCAGGAATAAAATATTGTAATACTTTGACATCTATTGCATTATCTCTCTAAAGAAAATGCTTTGGTCTAGATGAAGAATTGCCTCTCTTGCTGACAACAAGGATCCTTCAGGTTGAGAAACTTTTTAAAATTCAGTTTCAAGAGCTGTATCAAGGCTAGTTAAAGTGATGTACAAGTACCAGTGGAACCACTCAGTCCATACAAGTTACACTTTTATAGTTTTAAGAACACAGTAGTTTTGTCTTTGCCATCTCATTATTCTCTAGACACATATATTCCCTGCTCCTGGCATAGGTAGTAGAGGTACCTTGACCTGGACAATTTTGAGTGCATACTGGGGTCTAGGAGAATTGTGAGAGCTGAAGTAACCTCATAATCTACTGTGCAGGTTTCATGTCTCTGGGTGGCAGTGTTACGTCCAACCCTTTGCTGTTGCTAAGTCCAAAGGCTCTGTCTGTGTCTCTGTAAATACAAGATAGGTAGGTAAATTCAGCTAAACTAGAGGGGAGGTTTGGCACTTTGAGGGGCTTTTGCAGATTTTTTGGTTTGTGTTTGTTTTTATTTTTATTTTTTTTGAAAGCTTCCTCCAGAGTCTGGGTATGGACTTTTTGCTGGTTGCACAGTGAAAGAATAACTCTCTGGCATGTGTTTGTCAGTATACAAGTACTTTCTTAAATTTGAAGTGCAGAGAATGTATTTTTCTTTCACATCTGGATTGTGACTGCAGTTGACAAAATAGTGTTTCTAAGGTGTAAGTGACAGTAACTTGCTGATATTAGGATAAGAAAAGGAAATTAGTTACAATTTTTCACTAACATCATTCTAATATTGCAGCTGCTTGGATAAGAATCAGTTTCCCCTTAAAAATGGGAATGGTATTCATTCTGGGATAGCTGGCCACCACCTTTCGCTGGTAAATCCATAGTGGGATTGTTACTGGTGGGGGTTAGAAGATTCAATAACAAGTACTGTGCTGCTAAACTAAACTTTTTTAGGAACAGGAACTCAGGATATTGGACATTACAGAGTGGATCAAATTAGTCTATCAGTAGACTCCCTCCAGACAAAATGTAACAAAATTTTGTGCAATTTAATGGATTGCCACATCTCTCTTGCAGCTCTTTTCAGTGGAGGAATGGTTAAAATCCTTTCTCAGATGGTGGGCAGGGAGCTTGAAGTCATATTCTCTATGTGTTTTTTTCTACAGCCTGTGGTAGCACTGAGGAATGTCGTGGTGTGGTTCACAGCTTATCTCCACAGGCAGTTTTGTTGACCCAAACGAGGGAGTGGGGCATGTGAATGAATAAGAAATCTTAAGCTAATAGCACCTTTTCTCCACAACATGATCTGAAGGTTTTTGTTTATAGTGAATTAATTGTTTAAAGTGGAATGGGCTGGTCCTTCATGAACTTACTTGAATAGAACCTCTATGTAAAAAAATACCTTTCTGGAGATAATTGCAGCATGCCTCATTAGTCACTGACTTTCATCAGTGGTGACTGAGAGAGCTGAAAAATTTTGAAAACTGAAGGCTCTTTTTCTATATATAAAGTAAACTTATATCAATGAATATTATTAGTGGATGACTGAAATGTTGTTTAAACCCATGAGTCCTTTAAAATTATAAGAAAGCAACATAAATATATTTTCCAAATAACAGTCTTAACTATGGAATTTAAGTTACTGTCTTCATGCAGATGTATCACCCAGTGCCTCAGATTAATTTTCTTTCCCTTAGCTGGAGGTGTTTGTATAGATAATAGGCAGAGATTTGCAAGGAAGTTCCTTACTTATTTGAAATAATATATTATGGCTGCTGTTAGTGAGCACTAGAGGGCTCCATAGACTAAGGCAAAAGAATACAATGTCCTGTTTATCATCAAGGATACGTCTGAGGCATTTTGGTATCTTGAATTAAATAATCAAAACCACTTTTTTCATTAGAATAGTGTAAGGCTTCCCTTTCCAAGAAAAAATAAATCAATGTCTTTGAAAGGAGAGGAGTATAACTTGTTATGTAGCAAGTGTTTGAATTTTTGAAAAGTATGGCCTTTATATGTAGGCATCCTACTGGTTTAAATTTTTATACATTTTTTTGATTAGAAGTCAAGATTTTCTTCATGTTCCTTTTCCAAGTGGTTTATTTTAAGATAACTTACCTTATGTGCATGGTTTATATTTCTTTCTGCTTGTCTGTCCACCTTTAAATGTCTTTCCTTACCTGGTGGTTAGTTTATAATAGCCCCTGTATTATGAAACCCAAGTCTGCCTTGCAATCTAATAAACCTGATTGCTGTTAGCAGAGGTGAATGTAAAATGTAGCTATGCTTCTTTGGAAGTGTTTGTCTATCACTTTGAACTTGCTTTTCAAAAAAGGGCCAAACATTATACATTTCATGAATGTCAAAAATTATTCTTAGCTTCTTATTTCTAGTGCAGCCTGAAAAGGCTTTGCCATCTTACCCTGGCTGATATATGGACGAAGTGTGTTTATTCCAGTGTTAATTGATGCCATTTGGGGGGACAGGAGGAGCTGTAAAACCTACTCTATTCTGATGGGAAAAAAAAAAAAGCATAAAAGAGGACCACTCTATAAGCTGTAGGGGAACAGTTGTCTCGTTGTCTTGGTTTACACAGTTTTTGTAGTCAGATTTTTCTTTTTTCATACATCCTCTTGATTTTTCCTTATAATGGTTCTTGTGCATAATTTGTTTGAGTGTTTTTCAAGGACACCGTGGTGTTGCAGAAGGTAATTGATATTAGAGAAAGGGAGAGACATTAAAAATTGAATTAGTTATTATGGTACCCAATTTACATCACTCTAGGTAGCATAACTTTTTATTGTCAGAGGGAAGCCTGAAATTATGAACCAAAATTAATACAACTGTGCTTTCAAATGTAAAGCTTTTACATAGACACAAATGTACACTTGTTTCAAGTGTAGACTTTTTAGAGAACAATGAGTAGACTGCTTATTTAGAAAAATGAAGGGCATTTTTTTCCCAATAGCAAGTCAATCATCAAAGCAGCAAATAAGACTTTAAATAAAGGCTGAGAGATAGTTTATTTGTGGGACCAATGTCCTAGAAACCAGTGGAGATTTTTCTGTCTTAAATAATGTTGGCAGCAGCAGGGTAATTTTACTTGAGACACTTTCTTTGTCTGTCAAACGTTCCCCATTTTTTTTTAATTTTCCTGGCTCTGATGTACTGTTTCCAGTCACAGGTATATGCAACTTATTTTTAGCCCTTGGTGGTGGTGTTCTGTACAAAACATTCTGCCTCCAAGTGGAATTTTTGGAAGTAAAGAATGATGTAGTGGGCCCAAGAGCAGGAGATCTATTTGAACTGTTTCAAGATCAGAGTGATCTATTCCCATCTGGCATTTCTTTCAGGTTCCTGAGACTTGGTGACTCAAAATATCCATTGTTCAAAAGGGGGCTATGAATTTACAAGAAAGAATCTTTCCTAGTCAGAAAAGATTCTTACTGATGTTGAGTGAAGTGTTAACTGACCAGAACAGCTTGCAAAGAGAGCAAGGAAAGAACATTGTGGTCCATTTTAAAATTTTCTCTCCTCCAAGTCCCATCAAGCTCACTTTATTGTTCTTACATACTAGAAGCTCTTGGGGGAAGTGGGAGAAATAGAATATTTGGAGAATGGTATATAAGAGTGATGGAAGTGGAATTGGGGTGCTTTGCCTGCTAGGGAAAAAGATAGGGAAAGAAGATGTTGAAAAGCAATAGGCTGAGGGATCTGCTGTACTGAGGTCAGACTGTGAGGAGGAGTGGGGAAGGTTGGGGGAAAGGAGGCAAAGAAAACCTGCTACAGGCAGAAATCATCCCTGACTGCTCATAAACCTTCTACCCCTCTCAGAACCCTCTAACTCCTTGCTGGTACCCACTCCCTAGGTCCTTTTGGGAATCCCTCCAGACCCCTTTCACATCCTCACCTCACCTCCTTTCTCAACTGCAGTCTGACAACCTCCCCACCTGCCATAACTGCACTCCTATCACCTCTGCCCTACCTATACCCCTGCTCTGCTGCTGTTTCCAAATATTGCTGGCACAGGAATGAGGACAGAAGTCCTTAGTTTCTTCTCATCTTCAGGGCAGTAGCATTTAGTTTTATCCATCTTGCTGAGGTGCCTTGAAGTTACTCCCTGGAGGATAGCATAGCTCTCTTCCCCCAAGCACTGTTAATATTAGACCTAACAATTACCAGAATCAAAGTAGGTTCAGTTTTCTTTGAGGATGAATGCACTGTCTGTGTAGTTCAGTTTGCTGAACACAAAGTGAATTTGAGCTATGGACATTAGACTTCATTAAAATATCTTCTGGACACTCTGTGGCCAAAGACATGTCTGGCTGCTATATTTTCTATTTTCCATCACTGATGAAGCATGATGCGTGTGGTGACTTAGATTAGAAGATGACAGGCTTGGATCTGTCTCAGCTGCTGCTTCTAACTATCATAAAAATAGCATAAGCTACAACACAGTTCATAGAGCTTGCAAAACACACTTGCCTAGGGAAAATGCCAGCCAGGTATCAAATGAGATACCTTTGGCACTGAGAAGGTTCCTTTGATATAATCAGCAGTTTATCCCATGAGTGCAGTCTAGGATTTAAGGAGAGCCTGTGTTGGCACTAAGCTGAACAGACTGAATGCTCAGTGAAAAGAACATAATTAATTTAAAAAATATTTCAGTCTTTTGTGTTATGGTGTTAGCTCTGTTTGACTAGGCTTTGTTTGAATAAAAAATAGAACATGAAATACTGTGATTCTGGGAAGCCCAAGCTCATTTCCTAGCTCTACTAAGTTTTTGCTAATGTGACTTAATATATACATATATGTAATTCCTACTTGAAATAATGTATTGTAATATTTTTAGCTTTTTCAATTCTAGGTTTTAGGGCAAGATTCAAATAATTGCCAAGAATTGTAGCATATCAGGAGGAAACAAAATTGTGACAAATGGAGTCAGGAAAGATTAATGTATTTCACATTATTAGAAGATAAAGGCTTATGTTTAAAAGAATCAAGTAATTCTAAAATGCTAACTTTTCTGAGGACAAGACTCTTTGAAGGAGAATAATTTTGTTCTGTATTACATAAATTCTGAAGCAAAACCTTGCTGCAGACAACATTTGACTATATTGCTGGTAAAGACATTTTGAAAAATTAATGAAATGTATAATTTTGACATTTTGTAAGTAAGTAATTATGCCAAGCCTAATCATCAACAAAAAAATCAAGAATTAAAAGCAGATTTAGAACTCTGTCTTTCTGATGAAAGAAATTCCATTGGGAATTTTAACATATGTGGGGATTGGGAATTTTAACAAATGTGAGGAATCCTCTTTCATATATAGTATTATTGGCCTCAATGCCTCTTTTACTTTATAACAATTTATATCGTTCTTCAAAGGCATGGCTCTTTCTAGAGGAAAAGGTAATGTCTACCTGGATTGTAGAGAGGGAGTGAAAGAAAAGGAAGGGAAGAAAGTGAAATGTTAATGTTAGACCCTGACTTCTGCAGATAGAAAATGGTGGTAATGGGGCCAAACCAATTCCCATTACTTTGTATACCAGTAGGGGTTAGAATGCTGAAGAGGTCTGTGGTTTTGATGAAGTTTACAAAACCAACAGATGTTTAGTAAGCCATATAACCAATATAATTAATGTTAATAGCTTTTCATATAAATGCAGCTTATTCATAATCTCAGAAGGTGGGCATTGGCGACTATTAGCACAGCTAAAAACTTTTCTGTGATAGGTATGCAGATATATTTTTCTCTACCCATTATCTAAAATTGATGTCTCCCAGTTTTCAGCTGAGAAGTTCAGCTGGAAGTGGGAAATTTCATGTGGGTGGTGGTAAAAAATAACCCTTTTTCCTATGCAAAGCATACAGACACACTCAATGTATCCATGACTGTGTCCCTATCTTTCCACTCTTGCTTTTTATTTAGTTTTCATGGGACAGCCTGTCCAAAGACTCACAAAGACAGGCTGGATCCTGTGGGCTTGCCCCAACTATCCATGTTCGTTTTGCCAAGAGTTCATACTTTTTCCAACTGCACATTTCATCCACAGAGCAAATCTTGCTTTAGGCTCCATGACACAGTTTAAAAATACAAACACAAAAACTGTCTGACTGCTATTGAGATATCTCTTCTAACACAGCAGCCAAAACCTTGTTAAATCTCTTGCTGATACAGCTCTGATATCTCACAGCTAGAGGAAACTGAAAAGCTTGCCACAAGTCCATCTTTTTTGAGGAATTGCATAGTGCATCCTCTTCTGTCATGCCAGGGCCTTTTGTAGGTGGAAGATAGGGCTGAGAATCTCAGTCTGAGGTAGCAGCACTGATCTTTTTAGATAGCTTCTTATCGGCTTCAATAAAATGCATAAAACTTAATAACACACTTAATGGCTATTTTTTCTCTTTTGAGTTAGCTGTGCAAATAAACTCCCAGAAGCAGAAGCTGTGCAATCAAAACAATTCTCTCAGGATATTTTGAAGGGTGAATTTTCTGATAAATCTGTCATGCCGATGTGTTTCCTGAACAGAAGCACCAAGAAGCACCTCAGCAGCCTTTTCAAGAGACTAGATTTTCTGCTTTCAAAGAAAACACAGCGTATGCAACCACCCTATGTATCCCTTTTTCTGTCCATCTTCCCTCTAATGGTGTTGGACTCACTGCCCAACTTGTAGTGGTTCCTGCCAGGTTGGAGGAGACAGAGTTCAGGTCTCGTTCATTATGTTCAGCTGCTGCTGGTCACCCATCAGTGCAGATGTAGCACTAGGCTGGCAGGAGCTGGGAAGGAGGAAGGATGAGTGTGGTGACTCTAGGAAGGGGAAGGAGAGGAGGCAGTGGAGAAATGCTGTGGGAGGACACTCGGGCAGAGCAGTGTGTGATGGAGCAGTTCAGGTATTGCGCAAGATTGCTGTAAGGAAGCATGTGGAATACAGATGTGTTGCACTGGAGGGCTCAGGCACTGCATTACACTGTGGGTGCTAAATGTAGGACATGATTCTGTAGGAAACCAGGCTTCATTAGTCCTGCTGTTCCCAGGGTGACTTACAGAACAGTAGGCATGCTTTGACATATGGCTGTATACCAGAAAAACTTTCTGTGAATGGCTGGAAGACTGAGTGCTTTCTTTTGTTCCAAAGACACATTTTCATTTCTACAGAAAATGGAATTATTGAGGGCCTGCTGTGGATAGAAAGCCTGTAATTTATCGGGGAGCTGCACTGGTAGGCATATCTAATCTGCCTAATCCATTGCCATTAGCATTGAACAGACAAAATGTTGAAAGCATACCTAAGCCTGCTGGTGATATAAAAGCGCCTACAGCTAAATAGATTTTTTTGTTTCTTGAGATTTATAGCTCACATATGTTTGCTATACAAAAAACCAAATCCAACTGAATAATATTACTGTAACTTAGTTAAAGCTTTCTATTGACAGTATAAATCATGAGGACAAAGCTAGATTCCCTTTTATGTGCCTTTAGAATATTGATATAAAAATAGATCTTTTTGTGTTCATATTTCTTCACAATAGTTTAAAAGAATGCAGAGGCAGTAGTTCTACTGAAATGGATCTTTAAAATTGAGACTGGCACGTAGTTGCATCAATAGGGAAATTCAAGCACTTCTGACGAGCCACAGTTTCAGAGAGGACGGAATCATCTTTGGTCCTTGTATGCAACTCCTCTGCTGATTCCCACTGAATTATTTCAAAAGGATACTTTTTTCTAACATTCACAAATGTGATTGTTTAACAACATTATCCTGCACATTGTAATGCAGAGCAAAATAAAAAGGCAGAAAGAGGACTGAATAAAGCTTAGTGAGCAAGCTATGGTCAGTGTGGCAAAACAAACAAAAAAGTGTAGTTTGGTGCACTGTTTGGTGCTCTGGATCTCAAAGGCATTTATCCTGCAAGTAAGCCACTGGGAACGCCAATAACTTCCTCCTCCAGCAGCATCTATCTGATTTCAGTTAACAAAGATCCTCATGAACCTGTTTGGTGTAGTCTGAGGAGATAATGTGTTAAACCCTCCCATAGCTGTTCCTAATTGCACTTCTTTTCAAACATTATTAATCTTTTACACAGTAGTGTGTTTTTCTTCAGTCTACTAATGCCAGACACTATCCAGTTATCACAGCTCTTAATTTGCATTCTCTCTTTAACATTTTCTGTGGTTTTTTTACTGCAGTAGCTTTGACTAAGTAGTCTTCTATTTTGTTGCCTACTCCCCTTTTAAGCCAAGGTAAATAATAACTATGACCTGCGTTTTGAAGTGTTCAGTATTTATTTTGTTCTTGAAGAACCACTGAATAACTGGTCAGAGCTGGTTTTCAGGTGACCCCATAGCATGTTTGTGTAGCTCTTTGCTCAGCAGCTCTTTGAAGGAAATGGGGTACAGAAGCAGAGGGCTTATATCACCTTTTTTTTTTCCCTCTTGGAAACCTTATCGGAAATTCACACACAGTGCTAGTATGCATTAGTGATTTTGCCTTTTGCAGAAGTTGAAAAGCTTATTAGATACTCTCAGGTTTGTTTTGTGCATGATATTAAGACAAATAATGCAATTGTATGATCAAAATACTTGACAAAAGGTTGTCCAACACTCCAGATGTTGCTAACATGCTGTGTGAACCTTTTGACCTTTAGGCCAGACCCCTCTGTCAGCTGGTTCTTGTTTTACTATAGTTTTACCCAACATGGAGCCATTGTCCAGAGAGGAAGTCTACAAATGTAGCACAGCCCAGAAGAGGCTGAATAGCTGCAGGGAGCACCAATGGGCCAATACTGTTTCCTTGTAGTGGATGTCAATATGGGGGGAAGGGACTGCAAAATATATGTGTATAAAAAAGAGGAGAGCTTGTTCAGTTGGGTCAGGCTGGCAAAAAAGATTAATTGTTCTCACTTGGAAGTGGAGGTGGAAATGGAGGAGGAGCTCTGGAGCCCATGATGTTTCTCAAAGGCAAAAATCTTTCCCAGTGTCTAAAATCATGGCAAGGCAATGCTCAAGAGTTATCTGAGCTTCAGGGGAGCAGAATCCTGTTCTGCACACACTGGGCTTCAATTACTCTACCAGACAGTATTGAGTAGTATTGAATCTGCCACTTGACTGGAGGCAGGCTTGATAAAGACAGCATTCATGACAATTAAATGGCTCAAATGGACTTTGAAAAGGGAAACGTGTCTAGCTAAGGACTGGGATAGTTGATCCCTTGCTGACTTTGTCAGCAGGGCTTGGGACTTTGTATCCGAGAAAAGGCAAAGCTTTGTGTGACAGTGAGTCAGAGGATAACTAACCTGTCTGCCTGGCTACTGTCAACCCCAGTGACAGACAGACAGACAAACAGAAGCTTTCTAGAGCCTGGTCTCTGCATTCTTCTGCGTCTGTTTTTCAGGAAGTTGACCCACACAGAACTGTTCTTCCAGAGTGGTCCGTGGAACGCTTCTTGATTTCACGGCATTTAAACACTCTGCTTTGCTTCTACCTCCTAACTAAGAGCTAATCCCTCCTAGAATAGTTTCCTTGTATCATTTTTCAGGACAATCAGTTACTGAGGCTCCAATTACAAATGCCAGGGAAAGTTCCTCTCAGTTGTGCGTGTCAGCAAAATGTCTTCTTTTATTAAGGTGACTCCCATTGTGGAGGAAGGCTTCATGGCAAAACACAAACTCTGCCAGAAACACCTCCGCATTTGAGGTGTTGGCAATATTTGTGTAATGATGAAGTAATTGGAGCACCCTGCTGATTACTAAAACAGGTTCTTCACAGACCTGTCTAAAACAGTGAGGATTTTTGAGGGGGAGGGGGAAGTTGGGGAGGGGGTTGGTGGATGAACTAGGAAAAGCTGAAAAGGGGGGTAATCTCCCAGGCATTATTCATTTAACGTCATGCAGGGACTGTCAGCTTTGTGATAAAATGTTTGAGATAACTGATGAAGGAGTGCTTCATGGGGCTCTTGAGTCTGGAAAAGTGTTCTGGCCAGTGGATAAAATCTGCTTGAAAAAGTTTGTTGGTTTTTTTGGGATTTTGTTGGTTTTTTTTAAAAAGTAACAAAATGACCGATTCTGGAAACAGTGAAAGGAAATGTGTGGTTTTGTTGTGAGTGTTTTTCAGGCATGAGGTGTTACCATCAAACATCCTGTGGTGCTGGCTGTGGCTGTTCAGCTGTTTGTTCAGTCCCTACACTGGCCTGTAGCTCGTGCTGAGAACCCCTTCCCCCACAGCCTTTCAACAGGGAGGATTGCTGCTTCTCCTCTCTACCCTTCTGGTCCTTCACAACTCACTGCTACTCCCTTGTCCTCTGCCATCAATGTCATCCTTGCTTGTGTTGTTATGAATTTTTATGTGGGCATATATATATAAAAAAGAACCTTGCCTTACTATTCATAAGGGAAACATCTTTCAGCTTCTTTGCTTCCTCTATGACTTGTACCAGTGACTAGCCAACAGTGATGACTAGTTAACGCTGCTCAAGAATTGCAGCTATTTATTTTCTTGATGAGGAGGAAAGGAGGCTGGAGATGAAATGTCAAATGTTTTGACTGATTTCATTGTGTACAAAGGCATCTTGTATCTTCTTCCTGTCACATTCTTCCTGCCTTGCTTTCTGTGTTATTTCACAACTCTTCCTCTGGTTCCCTCTGACTGCACCTCAGACTGTGAACTCTTTCTGACAGTGTGTTTGGGTACAGAAAATCTGTAACATAAAAAGTATTGATACCAGGCTACTTCATAGTCTCACAAAGTATAGCCTCTTATCATTACTTTTAAAAGTAGAAATGTTAGCAGTTAGGAATTGTGTTGTTACCTGAAGGAATTGCCTTCTGATAATCCTATGCACACATTAATGACAAACATTAAAATGTCATGGTTATGCACGTTACATTTGCAGTAACACAGGAACCCAGATGTAAATACTAGAAGAAAAATTGTTTGTTCAACACATTTCACAAGAAGACCTTTAAGGCAAAAACAAGATCAAGTACAGTGGAGCATGTTATATATTTCTGCAGATACAAAAAATAATGAGCTAGTGCCATATTCACAGCGGGATATTTGGGATTTTGCTTACTGATGGAAGTAAATATTCTGAAGAAAAGGTGAAAATATTTTAGACTTTTAGAGTAGATTCTGACAGGTTTCAGACAGGTAGTGCAGGAAGTTTTAGGAACTGCCAAACATTTTGTGTGGCTGAGATAACAAGATAGAAAGGGCATGAGTCAAAGGGAAGATGGTGGGAAGGTGGGAGGAAGAATACAGGAAGAGATTCAGAAATGAGAGGTATCAGTGGCCCCTTGGCTCCTCTGCAGGCATTTTGTATTTATTTTGTATTAGCATCTAGTATTTAGGCAGGTGGAATGTATATGGCATCTACCTCTTTTACCTTAGTTAAGGCAGGATTGATAGAAACAAATGTAGACACTTTGTATTGTTTGAATGATCATTTGTATTATCTTACAAACAAATATACTTCATCAGATCAGTGATGTTCACTAGAAAACTTACTTTTATAGGGACCAACTTTTCATCTTTTAATTCACTCCAGATTTCCCTTTGAAAATTTGTGTTTCACTGCTTTGCCCTTGAATGCAAGACACTTTACAGTCAGTAAGGAAGCATACAGGACAGCTGAGACATGTGTTGTATAATTTGTATACAAGTAAGTGAGGCTGTGGAGTTTTTTTGTGGCTTTACAGAGGATAAAATTACTGTGCTTTTCCAAGGTCAGAGGGTGTTTGTGGCAAAGCCTAGAAAAAAAGAAAAAAAAAATCTAAACCTTTTATCTGTGCTGCAGGTGTTTTTTTGTTAAAGACTTGGAAAGCCTATTGCAAAACTTCTGAAGCTGACTTCCAATGGTCAAAACCAGAATGTCAAATGAAAGCGTTTTGTCTTTACTTCCTACTGTGTATAATGAAACTGAAAGGCTGTACATAGCCACACATTTGAAGAGTACCCAGTAAAGTGCCCTGACTTTTGCTATGATTTTGTGAAATGATCAGTCTAGTCCTTAAAGGTTTGAGCTGATTTAAGTCTCCTGCTTGACTGAATTTCTTAGGGAAATAGAGCTCATGTGGATTACACTATTTGTCTGCTGATACACTTGACAACTTTCTGAGCCATTGATGTAAAAAGGCAGGCAGGACTCCCCTGTTGTACATTTTCTGGTACATCCAGTCAAAAAACCGGCATCACATATAAGGCTCACTAATCAGTGGGCATGTGGGGCAGTGCAGTTTATGACTGCTCCAGGGGCACTTTGGAAGTGATACCAGGGAACTAGGGTTATTGTTTTAGTAGTGTTAAGGCACACAAATCCTTAGAAACCAGGCTTCATTAGTTTTGCTGCTCAACCATTTCTTCACATACATGTTCGGAGATTAAAAGTCTGCCAAATTAATAAACCTTCCTTCCTGAGGAAAACCATGGTTTACAATGCCTTCTGAATGAGGAAAATAATTTACTCACTGACCTTTTTCAGCAACATGCTGGAAACACTTGTACAAGTGTTCGTTACTTTAAATTCATAAGCTTTTTGGAATCTTTTTACAATAGAAAAAATAAAGTTGTTTGGCAATGGATGGCATAGAGAGCAGAGATCTTGATAGTTTAGATAGATCTTGAAACTCTTGAGAGTTTAGGGATGCTTTAATTGAGAGAATCTTAAACCTTCATACAGTGCCAACAACAGACTTTGTGTGGTCTAGACAGAGTGACGGATGGGCCTCGAGGCCCATAATAGAATTGAAACTCAAAACATCTTGGTATGTGGAGTGTTGCACATTTGGGTTATCACTAAGAGATAAAAAATTTATTGTGCACTTGTTGTCATTTGAAGGAGGCTGAAGCAACTTCTCTGTTTCCTGGAAAGACAATCAAAGAATGAAAGCACATTATTGGAATTTTTTCTTCACCGTGACTATCTCCATTCCCGTCATACTCTGCTGTGTTTAGTGGAAATTAACTGCAGCAGAACATCCAGAGAACATCTGATTTCCTGTAAAACATTAATTTTATTTATTCTTCCTACGTGTTTTTCAGTTCTCTCCTCTCCTTCCTAATCCTATTGACAACAAAAGAAATCACACAAAAGATCAACTGTTGGCTTTATGTAAAATATTGCATCAAAATAATGATTCATTGGAAAAAGATTTCAAAAGTAAACACACAAATACTCACTTGGGTCACAAAACCAAAAATGTTATCAATAAGGACAAAGGAAGTTGTTATTTTAGTTTTTGAACAGTCTTGATTGATGTTTCCTGTCATTTTGCTTGGGGAAAGAGAAACAATTATCCTTAAATAAGCAATTTAACAGAACTGCCAGAAATTCTTCAAGTCCTTAAACCAGTATTATCAGGAATAAATCCATAGTTGAAATAAGCTATGTTCTCCTGCTGTCCAAGTTTGGTTTCCACATACAAGTTTGAGTGCTACATCTCGCATCATGATCTGATACTATTTTTAACCCAAAGGCAAGAAGCCATTGTTGTAAACCCTGTTTCTGTGGCATAGTGTGATGATCACCATATTTCAATAGGATCTCAGGTGGAGTTTCTTGGTTCTTACCAAGTTGTGCTGTATAATTACTCTGATGTTTGCTCCGTAGGAAGCAGCCTATTTGTTCCAGTTTTGTCAGCCCAGAGAGGTTCTTTGTGCTGCTTTCCCAGCTGAAGCCTGTGGCAGCTTGCTCCCTGGGACACCCAGAGACTGGTGAGACGTTCATGATCACCAACAGGGGTGCTGAGGGTGCTACATGAATGGATTCTGACACTGAGTTTGTTCTCTGCAAGGCTATTGGGAAGTGCTGTTTGTCATCTTTTTGCTGATATTGTTCAAAAAGCCATGAAGATATACAAAGCTAATAGGTCTTAGTGTTTTTTCATGCAATGTTAGAAATACTCTGTAAGTGTGTATGATTCTTCTTTCCTTTCACTTGCTTTTTTTTCTCTATAGCATATGTACTCAATTCATGAACCAAAACCAGAAAGACTGGAGAGTGTTATGATCAGTCTCTTCATGCTGTTAATTTCATATTCAGGAGAGTCAAATGGTTTCCCTGCCTTTGGCCTCTGCTGGAATCACAGAACATTTTGGGTTGAAGTGACCCATCTAGTACTACTCCCCCGCAATGAGCAGGGACATCTTCAACTGCATGAGATCTGTCAGAGCCACATCCAACCTGACCTAGAACATTTGCAGTAATGGGGCATCCACCACCTTGCTAGGCAATGTCTTCCAGGGTTTTACCACCCTCACTTCCTAATATCTAATTTAAACTGACTCTCAGTTTAAAGCCATTCCCCCTTGACCAGTCACTATTCGCCTTTGTAAAAAGTTTCTCCCTAGCTCTTGTGTAGGTCCCTGGAAAGTGCTATAAGTTCTCCCTTGACCCTTCTCTTCTCCAGGCTGAACAACCCCAATTCTCTCAGCCTGTCTTTGTAGGAGGCGTGCTCCAGCCCTCTGATCATCTTTGTGATCCTTCTCTGAACTCACNTTACCACCCTCACTTCCTAATATCTAATTTAAACTGACTCTCAGTTTAAAGCCATTCCCCCTTGACCAGTCACTATTCGCCTTTGTAAAAAGTTTCTCCCTAGCTCTTGTGTAGGTCCCTGGAAAGTGCTATAAGTTCTCCCTTGACCCTTCTCTTCTCCAGGCTGAACAACCCCAATTCTCTCAGCCTGTCTTTGTAGGAGGTGTGCTCCAGCCCTCTGATCATCTTTGTGATCCTTCTCTGAACTCACTCCAGCAGGTCCATGGCCTTCTTGTGTGTGGAACCTGAGAGGGTCAAGCATCCCTCCAGGTGGGGTCTAATGAGAGCAGTGAGGGGGAGAATCCCCCCCTTCACACTGCTGGTCATGATTCCTGTTATTCAGCCCTGTGTACAGTTGGCTTTCTGGGCTGCAAGTGTACATTGCTGGGTCATGTTCAGCCTCTCACCACCAAACCTTCCTTGAACGTCGTGTTAAGCTCATCCTTAAGCTCCTCTCATACCTCCTTGGCAGATTTCAAGATCCCGGAAGTTTCTTCCATCTGCCTTCTGCAGGTGGGATCTGACCTAGCTTTGCTCATTTGGTAAGTGAGAGAGGTGTAAAGACTTCTTCCTTGCAAATAGGCCAGTTGTTTCTCCTTCTGTCTAAAGTCTCTTTCTCTTATTCCACAATGCAGCATTTCCATTCCCTGTGATTTAGGATATTATTTTTCCCAAGATATGTAAATTGCAAGCACGTAGAGAGTTATCCTAAGGATAATGTAAGGAAAAACTTAGTTTATAAAATTTTATTCACAGTCAGAGGTCACTGAACAGATTTCTTCACCTTGTAAGATAGAACTCATGGAAACTAAAAATTCAGAGTTCACACTTCAAAGCTTTGTCTATATTGTATAAGGCAAAGTAATTTTCTGTGGGAACAGATTTGTTGATGCATTTTGCCCCGACTGTGTTTTGTCATATCCCAGGAAATATGTATACATGTATAAAATCAAAACTTGGAGGAAATACTTGATCTGTTTAAATTTCCTCCTGATGAGTACAAGGCAGTTAAGTGGAGCCAGGGGCTTTTCAAAGATGAAGTCAAGCTTAACAAAAAGATGAGTTCACTTGTCATTTCTTCAATGACCGCAGATAGTACTGAAGCAGAAAACACTGTTTGCTTGGATTTTAGCAGTGTTTGCAAAACCAAAGGTTTTGATATGCCTCTTGCCCTTCTGCCCCTGATCAGTCTTGTAAAACTCAGGTTTCTTTTCCTAGAGATTCTCTCAGCACAACTAGGTATCCCTAACTTTATATGAGTCTTAAACAAATTACGAGTTTAGAAGCACCTATTTTTAATGAAGTTACCTGGCAGTTGACTGTAACAGATAGAAAAATAAACATTAAGTAAACCACTCCCAAATTATTTCAGTGCAACTGAATAAATCCTTACGTCATTTGCAGCAAGCAAGCAATGTGCTTGGCTTTGAGTACCCACTACCCTAATTTTGGGATTGTTGAATTTAACACCTGCTTGCTAGCTGGTGCGTGTTAAAGGTATCCTTTCAAGGAGATTGTTGTAATTGCTGTCTGCTCTGCTCTGAGCAGAGGAGGGAAAAAAGTTTCATCACTATCCTAAGGAGAGACCGGAATGTGAAGCAATCTTGGATTCTGTTACTACAGCTGTGATGTGATAAGAATGCTGCCAGCAAACAGTTGCACGTGTTTTAACATGTTGCTGCTTCTCATCTGGGAAGTGGTACTGTGTCTTTGTTGGACGCTGTCATTACAAATGTGGCCAGCCTAAAGCAGCAGGGAGAAGATAGGCTCACTCAAACAGCCCTGCTGTGGTGCACTAAGAGGTTGAAATCCTTAGAAACTATTAGTTGTGTTATCTGACTACATGATTAAATAGAGAGAAAAGTGGATCTGGACAAACCTTTTCATATCTGTTCTCATCATAAATGGGTGAGATGTAAATTCTGGTAGGGAAAGAAGACTGTAAAATGGGAGGGGAACAGCATGGAGACCCTTCCTGGAAGTTGAGTAAGGAGAGGGATGCTGGGAGAGAGGGACAAGTTCTTGGTTTTCCCCTATGAGTATGTTTCAGCTCCATTATTTCCCCGCATAGCCAGTCCATTGGAGTAACCCCTCTCCAAGCTCTCTTGGAAACTATTTCTTACCCTAAATAAACCAAAGGCTAAGTGTGTCATACTTAAATACTAAAGAAAAGTTATGAATCAAAGGTATATATTAGCTCCACACCTTGGTCCTTCCTGCCAGATGTCTGTGAAAGTCTTCTTGTTGGCTTTTATAGCCATAAAATTAAGTGCCTCAGCGCTGTCTCATCTCTGACCTGCCCATCCTTGACTTCAGAAGTTAGTTAAAACAACAAGGTCTGGGCTGAAATGTATTATTAGGTGCCCCTGCCACCCTCCCCTCCAAATTCTACCTGCCTTTTAAACTTGTATATAGAGTCCCATCAGGCTAAGGCAAAGCTATCACCTAGGAGACTGGCTTGGGTTGGAAGGAATAAAGCTGTCTCTTAATATTTCCAAAAAAGCAGTTAAGAGCTTGAGGCAGGACAGAAAACACAGCAGAATCACAGACATGAAAACAGTGCACATTTTTATCTCGTGACAAGGACAGGTTGATGACCTCCTCTGTTACAGAGGAAGCTTCCTGTATTGGCTGCCAGGATGGTTTTCCCCTCTCAGTTTTTAAACTGATGATGATTCTGATGTCTGAAATCACTGCAATTCCAGGTACATTACCAAAACACTTTGTTAAAAGTCAACAGAATGTGTCATTTTGGGCACACAATCCAAAGGGAAAAAATATCTGTGCATGATTGAAAGTCTGTGCCATGCTTTGAAGTTAGCTATAAGCACAGTTAATAGAAAATTAATTAATCTGAGCCTTAAGTTATCCCCATGCAATCTTTATATACTCTTGCTAAAAATGTGTGCTAACTTTAAGAGAAGGCAGGAGAAAAGGACGACTTCAGTGTCTCCTCTTTCATGTGTATTTAGTATGGTTTCTTAAATGCTGCTTTATAAATTACTCTTTTCACAGCTAGAGAGTCTCACCTATTACCTGATGTCCATAAGAACTGAGCAACTCCACTTCTGTATGTGTAACACATGAATATGAGAGCAAAGCAAGCTGTTTGGTTTCATTTTATTTTTTATCATCAGTTCACGAGGTGCTGCTGGTTTGGCTGGAGCTACATGTACTGTCCAGCTGGGGACCTGCTTGCACAGGGTGGCCTCTGAGCCCGAGAGGTGTCCCATGACCCTGGCTGCAGTGTCTCCAGAAGCAGTGCTGTCACCTCATTGGTGATCACTGTGTCGCTGGGGAGGGACACAACTGCCTTGTGAGACGATGGCTGGGACGCCTCATGTCACAGGAGAAGGTCAACGGGGAGTGTGACAGTAGCCTGCCTCTTCCCTGAGTCTTGAGGGTAAGGAGGTGGCTGAGGATGTGCCCTGGGCTGAGGGTGCTGCTCTGGCTGCCCCTGGGCTGGATGTCTGTTGTTCTCTGGCGGCTCATCAGTGTCTTTTTTATGGCAGGCTCGTAGAAACTTAGCTTGTTTTCTTCTTGCAGGCTGCTCCTTCATACACTTAGTGAGGAGGAAGGAGTTAGCCCAAGCAAAAATTTCTGTAGAGCTATTGCACAGCTGTTTGGTTGCCAGTGGCAAAATGCCTGCTCCTGGTGGTATTGCCAGTAGAGCTCTGCCACCAGCAGGTCTTGCTATGGGGGCAAATACTCTTTGTATTTGCTCTTGATGCTTCCAGGTTCCAAGAAGACAAGTTGCACTGGAATCCCAGTAATACACGGTCAAAACCATCGGCCTGGATCTTTAAGCTGAAATTTCTGAGCACCTGAAACTCATCCACTGGGGTAGCAGGCTGACTTCTCATAGTTTTCTGCTGAGGCTCTTTTTTATTTTTTCCCTCTAGCATGGTTCTGTATGGATCAAATACCAAAAGATATTTTAAAGTATACACACAGGAAAAAATACGGATGAAGAAGAAATAGAGGACTTGTGGAAGCCATATGATTTTGTTTGGAGATGGTCCACTATGCCAACAAAGTTTAATGAATATTGCATTTTGCTTAGCAGCAGGATGAGTGTAAGTCACCTACCACTTTCCTTTGTGTCCGAGACAAATGCACACATTTTGAGATCATAATCATAAATATTCAGTAGACAATGTGCCATCCCACTCCCTTTTTTACTGTAAAAGAAAAAGCTCTTTACATTGCACCTACTATTCTTTCACAATAATTTAACTTGATTTATTTCATTCCAATAGAAAACTCCTTATAATAAAGTTTTATGTTTTAGCTAAAGGGATTAATGAAGATTTCAAGCCTGGTTTGTCAGTGAGTGACTTGCATACCAAGTCAAAATTATAGAACAATAGGGTTATTTAAACAGGAAAAGATGTGGTCCTGATTTTCTCGTAGCTATACTGATTAAAGCTTGTCTGCATGCAAAATATTACATAGCTCTGTATTTTTCTTCACTGACATCTGATTTCTAGCATTGTGTGATTGTATAAAAACATATATGAAATAGAGACTCCTTTTTAAAACATTTAGTTTATGAAGGTACCACAAATGACTTTTTATGGTGTAATTTCCCTTTAAAATAGTTCCCATTGAAGACAACTATTAATAGTCCATGACATCAGGGGTGTCACACTTGCAACTTCACAAAATATATGTATACTCCCTGTACAAAGCCCCTTCCTGTTTTGTTTTCAGCATTGGTTATGTTGCACATTCGGATCTATTTTTGCTGTGAAACTGTCTCTCTTATATCTACAAATACTTTCTTTTTCCATAGGGAAATGGGTTATTTGCATGTACACTAGGTAAAATGGATAAAGACTGATTTTTTTAGTTAGGCTCTGATTTTAAAAAGCTTGCTATAAACCTGTTTTTATATTACGCCTATGGATAGCAATTGCTTTTCAGGTTATTTGTTTTTTGTTCATTGAAAACTGCAAAATGGGGTAGTGAAATTTTATTCTTTTTCCCCTCATAAGCTAGTCCTATTTCTTTATGTAGAATTACAATGAAACTGTTAGTTACACACTAACTCAGTGTTTTCACTTGCTGTTAATGATATTTTGTTTGTGGGATGTGAGTGATCTTTTCACTGGTCACACTATTACTTTTTTACCCATGTATGTCAAAAATTAATTAGTAATTTTAGTTAATGCAGGGTGGCTTAGTCATTCCTGAAGTATTTTGAGTCACTGCAAGGATGACACAGCCATGTTAGTAATTAACTAGGCCAGCCTTTATTCTTATTCTGGCTAGTAACTCAACTAAAAGTTTCCAGTGATATTGCATTTTGACATCTCAAAGGCTCAGCTATTCCCCCAGCCTGGAGGTATAAAATCATCAGTTAAGAGTGTCCAAAAAATTAATTGGATCCTCTCAGTTTTGTGCTTTATATCACAGCTATCCAAGAAGAAAGCAAATGGGGAGAACTTAGCTTCCTTGTCTGGGATTGTGTGACAGTGTGAACTTCTTTTTTATTTGTTGGCTCAGAAAGGAAACCAATCAATCTGGGTTAAGAGATTCAGGGATTTGAGCTGGGTAGCAATTTTAGCATGACTCATAACACTTCACAAAACTAGCTTGCCAAGAAGATGTGCTTCTGTGAAACTGGGAAGTACCTGGGCTCGAGGTATAGCTGGAAGAGAAATCATTTTGACAGAAGAGCTCATAGAAGTCGAGCTCACGTCTTTTGGTGATGGCAATTGAAAGAATAATCAGTATTGATCATCTCAAGTCCTTTTAGCCTGAGCTCCTCCACAGTGCCACATCACCTTCAGCTCCTCTTTGCTGTGGAGATCCTGGATAAGCACCAAAGTAGGGGCAAATACTGAAGGGAAGATGGAAGCAGGGGCATAGCCAGCTGTCCACAGAGCATCAGTAAGTGATTGTCCGGCGTGTAAATCCGGGCCCCACAGTTTAGGATTTGATACCCAAGAAGTGGAGTGCTTGGAACAAGCATGTATTGACATTTCCAGTTAATTAAATGTCTTGAGAAACATAATTTTTCTCATCAATTTTGTGATGTCTAAGGGAAAATAGTTTTGTTGTAAGCAGTTTTGCACGTTTATGCAATCACATTATAATTTGCATGGAGACATTAGGAAATGGGATAAAATATAGTGGGATGTTTGTAGCTGAAGTTTCCAGAATTTTTGTGCATGTTAATGTACTAAATCTAGTTTTCATAGTTTAAAAGAACACCCTCCCTAGATACAAGCTGGCCTCATCATTTATCTGAAGGGAAGATGACTAATCTTTGTTGTAGTTCTGTCTCTTCACTGATCGAGGCTACTTTGAAGCTTGTCTTTGTTTTGTTGTGCCAGCAAGGAATAAGTACCAAACCAGATGCTACTTTTGCTACTCTGCTATTGGCAGCTGCCCTGCTCTGCTCTGCTTCTGAACTTACTGCCCTGCCACTTTCCCTACACCTGCATGAATGACTTGATTTCCATCATCCTCCCTCTCTCACCACTCTCCTCCTTGAGATAATTGCCTTTTGCTGTTCAAGTGCTGTGGTGCTGAGCACAGGGGCTGAGAACAGGAAGAGTTTTCTTGCTAAGCTTCATCTATGGCCTATCAAGTACTTGTGTGATGGAGGCAGAGTAGCAAAGGGGGCAGCTGCAGGAGGAATATATAGGAGCTGGAAGCAGAGGGAAGGTGGTGAAGAGAGCAGTGATAGAAGTTCAAGCTATTTCATACTAGAACAGAACATGGAGGAGAAAAATCTAACCACAGAAGGAGAACCGTTTTCTACTTGTAAAGTTTTCCAAAGAATTCCGCATTTTCAGTGCTGCTCTAGAGCCTAAAAAAAAAGCTCCGAGCCCTCAGGGTTTCTTGAGTCTTGTCTAGGATTGGCCACTGCTGAGAATATATATTTCTGCTTCTGCTGGGAAATGCTCTGCTAGCTCAAGTGGCAGTATCTGTGACATGGCTGTAGTTTGCCTAATCCTGTTGTAACCCTGTTGATGAACACCATAGGGATCAACAAAATTCCACATGTTGGAACAGCTATATTTTTCCTGGTTATTATTCCCTCCCTCCCTAAATATACATAAATACATAAAAATTGTATAAAATGATATAAACTGTATATATGTTATATAACTATATCTAAAATTATAGATAACACCCAATGTTAAATAGATAAATTCTAAGTTTGTACTTATTCTGAGAGGAAAAGAGTCTATGATGGTATTTCAAGCAAAGCTGTAATATAAAGGAATAATTCAGCAAGCAGGCTGAATTAAAGCTTTTTTTTTTTTCTCCTTAAATTCATCTGATGCAGTATAATTGTCTGAAAATAACTAAAAGCTCAGCTGCGAGCATTTGTAAACCCCGGAAGAAATGCCTATATATAATTTTCACAGGAAAGTACTGAAGGCAAAACGCCAGCAATGATTGCATGAGGTATAAAGTAAATTTATTTAATCATAAGAAAATTGTAGATTAACATTTACACTTCCTTCTGTTTTTCTTCACCCTCTGCACTCTGATATATCTATATTTCTTATCTGTGGGTGTGGTGCATTTCCTCCAGCAGGAAAAGTTCTTGAGGGTTTGGTGTCATGTGGCACAATTAGATATTCTCCTTCTACTTGGCTGCTGTGAATCACACCCTTAGGTCTGGAATATGGAACTGCAGGATTCCCAACCCCTCTTGCACACAGGGACAGCTTGAGGAGTGAAATTTTAGTATTGACAGAATAAGATGAGCACCATCATCATTAAACACTCAGATCTGAAATTACACGGGTACTTTACTTTTGAGTTTAGATTTTTGCTCACTTCCCCTCCAACGTGAAGAAATCACTTTTTTTTTTTTTTTTTAGATGACATTTTTCACAAGCAGAAGCCAGCAAGGTTTCAGACATGAGCTGCTATGCAAACTGCTCTCCCCAAACAGGTTAATTTGGGAGGGCTTTGATGAGTGTCACATCTAATGCCTTGCTGCTTTCAGTTTTACCTTGTTAGGGCTCGGATGGGAGTTGTGGTTAAAAGCTGCGCAGAGACCCAAATCAGAGCTAAGGGTGTGCATCGGCTGGGAGCTGACAGCGTTGAAGTAATCACCTGCAGCTGAATTGAGTCTCGGATGGGAAGTAGGAAGTGCTGTGCTCAAGCTTCCTGTATAAATAAATGCAGCTTTCCCACAGCTCCTGCATACAAGCTGCGACGTGCGTTTAAGATAGAACGGCAGCATGCACTCAATAGCAGGGAGGGAATGGTTTCTCGGAGCGGCAGAGGGGCTGGGAGGCGAGTCCTGCTGCAGTCTTTAAAAGTGTTCAGCTGTCAGGCAGCCGGAGAAGAGGAAGGGCGGGTGAGAGCAGTCTGCTCCGCTCCGCTCCTCTCTGCAAGCTCCGGGGCTCTGTGATATCGTGCTTCTTGGGAATGCCCGATCCGAGTGCAGCCACTGGAAAGTCACACAGCTGGCAGTGAGTGCTACTCTCCTCTCAAGGTATGTTGGAATACAGCTTTCTGGTTTTTTCCTTATGAGCAAAGAACAGAAAGCCAGCATTTGCATCTAATGGAAGAAAGTAGAAAAGGCTTTTTTTAAAAAGGTAAGGACTAGAATGATTAAATAGCTAAAATAAGTGTTATTTGTGGCTTGGCTAAAATCAAACTATGTGGTGCTTAGAGCTGAGACAGAAGGAAACCTTGATGTCCTGACTGAAAGGCTGAAAATAAATAGATGTCAAGTACTTCCCAAAAGGGTGAAATGACTTTTGTCAGTGTAACTTTTGGAGAAATATCTGTGTGAAGTGTTTAAAAATGCTGCAGAATTAGGATATATCTGTGTAAGAGGCAATTGCTAAAGTGGCATACTGTCAGTGTGTTTTAGTTTAAATAGAAGAACTTCCTTCATACTGAAAAAATACCTGATTAAGCTGGAGAAAGCCTGAGTTTAAAATACTGATACTTCCTCCTGGTTTAAAGGCATTTATTCTGCCACAGTCTCATGCAGCTGGTATCAGGAAGGAAAAAAATATTTTCATCTGTATTGTAAATGTGTTAACTTCTAATCTGTGTTAATGTACACTTCTAATCTGCTCAGGGTTTAGGGTTATGTCGTTTATGTAAGCACATACAAAATGTACCATACTTTAGTTTTCTAGTTTGCATTTAAAATTTTCTGACACTAAGTATAGACAACTGCATTTACTGGAATGTTTGCACTGCTTTCTCAGTGCAAAGCAGCTTTAGTAATGAGGATGTTTCAGTCCAGTTTATTTTAAAGCTCTGTATTTTCTCTAATACAAAAGCACTCTGCTTCCTAACTGCATACAGCAGTATCAAATGTCTTCCTTCAGAGCGCACTATAAGTTGTAAAAATATTTAGAATTACTACAGTAAAGAAAGCGTTGCAGGGTGACTTTGAATCCTTTTGGCTAATAGACACTGAATGCTTTAAAGAAGTAAATTTTAGCAGAGATACAGGCTGTGACTGAAATACCCCCATGCAGCTTTCCAACTGCCTGTGAGCAGGCAGAGCAATCTGATATGTTTGGCTGCCCTCAGCCTGAAGGGCAAGTGGTCTCGGTTAAGGGCAGGCACTGGGTTTGGGATTCCAATATTTACGGAAACAGAAGTTTCAAAATCCTGTCCTTAAATATTTTTCAAAACAAATATGTTGTCCTGATGGTTGTCCTGTATAGGACTTGTCTGTGCCTGAATGTGAGTGGGTGTCTGGGTTGTTGCTTTAACATGAAAGTGGCTGAAACGCTTCCATCAGTGAACGTAAGCTCTTTTGGAGAAAGTACTGCACATTGATAAGGGCATGGCTGCAGTTATGCTGCTGAAAGTAATGCTTTAGATTATGGATTGAGAAGTGTGTGTTTGCAGAGTGTCTAAAGCTGTAGTAAAGTGGAGGTATTCTTTCAAACTAAAACAGAGCTAGTCCAGAGCCAAGCCAGTATGATGAGAATCAGACTCCTTTTCTCCCATGCATCTTACTGGCTGATGGGGGTATTTCACACAAAGTCCTGTCTGCTAACACAAGGACACAGAAATCTCCTTAGGCTTCATGTGGAACTAGCATTTGGCAGCCTGGAATATTTTCTGTTCCCCATGCTGAAGTGTGTTCTGCATGCACCTCGCTGGTGGTCATGGGCTTCTTTCCCACAGATGTGACATTTTGGTGACTCTGTTTGTGTAATAGTATGCTTTGGGGCAAAAGTTAGCAACATAAATAGTAAACAATATGGAGTTTTTTCTCTAGCTAGGTTCTTGGATTGCACTCTGTTCTCTAAATGCTTCATAAGCTTTGTAGAAATAAATAGTGTGGAAGTGGTTGTCTGGCCTTTCCCTTTTGGTGGTGGAAAGTACTTGTCCAGATTATTATTGTGAGTTTAAAATGCAACTGTGAGAAGCAGCAACCCACTCTATAGGGAAACAAGCAGTGCTAATGCTTAACCTGGTTCGCAGCTCATTAGTATGCCTCTGATAATATCTGTGGTGTGAGCCTGAGCCCTGTGCCTGCAGTTCACCCCGTTCAGACCTTTCAGTGGTGAGACCCAGTGGAGTATGTTGCTTTGATGTAGCTCGGAAGAACTGCTGTAGACTTGCTGTCCCTCTTCTGGAGTGAGGAGTTTCTTGAATGTGCCTGAAACTTCACAGTGCCTATAGGTTCTACAGATCAGATCCATAAATATCTCCTGGGCTAGTAGTACTGTGATATCTGAGACCATAATTACAGCTCTGGGCCCATGGATATCTCAGGCACACGTGAACAAAATACTGTGGCAGGCTGCCAGTGTCGCTGTGAACTGAGTCCATCAGACCTCATTGCATATCCTAAAGCAGACATTGCCTTCAGCTTCGTGAGGCTGAAAGTGATTCTGGAGCTGTGCTTTTCCTCTGGTACTTGCCCAGAGCTGGGTACAGTTCCCTCCTCTTCCTCTGGTTTCTCCATGCCAACGTGGAGCCCAGTATAATGCACTTCACAAATTGTCTTCTTTGCTCTTACATTCATTCAATTTGAAAACTAACCTTCTTTTGGTTTGCAAAGGAAAACATTGAACAAAACAAGAAAGAACAGACCCAAAGGGAAAGACAGCAATGACATTAAGCTCAGCCTCCAGCATTGTGTATTTCTGCTGAAGCATAGCTGAGCTCCAGTGCTAGACTATGAGCCTTCTCACTTGACAGAAGCACAGGTCTGAGGGCCATCGTACACTGCAAATTTACCTAGTCTTGGACAAACATTTACAGAGATGCTTGTGCCAAATAACTTTGTGCTGATCAGTAAGAAAATAGTGTTCAGTAATCGTTCTGTGTCTCTTCTAAATGTTTTCGGCTCAGTGGGAACTGAGTGGGCTTTACATTCATAAAGTAGGTCACTGCTAGGAGATGCTAAAACACTAAAAAAAAAAAAGAGTATCTCAGATTACAAAGGTCCTTATCCTTTCCTTCCTGCTGAAGTAGGACTTTTCCAACTCCTAGTCTTCCGGGAGGAACAGAGGTGCCAAGTAGAAATTCCTAGGCTGGAGAGCATAACTAGGTTAACTGCACTGCAAACATAATTTCAAATAAAAATTGTAGCTATGTAAAAAAACACTTTGTTTTTGGAGTTTCCTAGATCTCTTTGTATGTATTGGTACTTGTGCAGAATGACATTTGTGTTTCTCATTTTTGGTTTCTTTTATTCTGTTAGAGTAATGAAAAAATGTCATGAGTTGCCCAAGATCTGGGTGGTTTTTTCCTATATTTTTAGGGGAATCTGCTCAGCCCGCAAGAGAAAACCCATAATATGGAGTTAGAAAGGTCACCAGTTTACCTTCTGCTTTGAGTGTCCTTGGTTCCTGCAAGCACAGGTCCAGCTTTGGTGGATTGTGGGCTAACTCAGCTATGGGACCTACAAGCTGTGGGACCTACAAGCATCCTTGCTCCTCCCGAGTGAGTCAATATCTCTGGAGTCCCAAAGCCAGCCAGCACCAGGCACAACAGTTTGGAACACATGAATCTGACATGCACACTAGAACAAATTTCCTGTATGGAGTTTCTTCCTGTGTATTTCCTGAGCTTGTTATAGAAACAGCCATCATGGGTACTTGTTATACATACTTTTTGTTGCAAGGAGAGACAAGAGAGGATAGAATCATGGAATGTTGGAAGGGACCTTGAAGACCATCTAGTTCCAGCCTACCTGCCATGGGCAGGGACAGCTTCCACTAGACCAGGTTGTTCATAGTCCTATCCAACCTGGCCTTCCAAGGATGAGACATCCAGAGTTTCTCTAGGCAGTTTGTTCCAGTGTCTGACTACCCCTCTGAGGAAAGAATTTATTCCTAACACCTAATGTAAATCTTCCCTCTTCCAGTTTAAAACCATTCTGCTTGTTCTATCACTGTCTGCCTGTGTAAAAATTACTTTTCCTTTTTTTATAGACCCCCTTTAGATACTGGAATGCCACACTGATGTGTTCTTGGAGCCTTCCCCTCTCCAGGCAGAACAAGCCCAGCTCTCTCAGCCTGTCTTTGTTCCAGCCCTCTGATCATCTTTGTGGCCCTTTTCTAGATGTGCTCTAACAGGGCCATGTGCTTCCTGTGCTGAGGATCCCAGGGCTAGTTCAGAATTCCAGGTAGGGTCTCAGCGGAGTAGAGGGACAGAATCCCCTCCCTTGATCTCCTGCCCACTTTGCTTTTGATGCAGCCCAGGGTGTGGTTGGCATTTTGGACTGCAAGCACTGATGCTGTTGACTCATGTCCAAGTTTCCATCCACGAGAACCCCCAAGTCCTTTTCGGCAGAGCAGCTCTCAATGAGTTCTTCTCGCATTCTGTACCCATGTCTGGGATTGCCCTGACCCAGGTGCAGCACTTTGCACTTGGACTTGCTGAACCATTTAGTTCTTACACACCCACTTCTCTAGTTTGTCCAGATGCTAGTTAGGAGACTGAATACAGAATCACTTTTTATTAGAAGGAAAAATTACCATTTTACTGTCATGCTCATGCTTCTGCCCTTTAATTGACACTGTCGGTATTTGTGTCTGTTGCAAGCTTTTCTGCCTTTTGCTTTGTTGTAAAAATGAGGAGAGGATGGAAAGTTGAGACATGAGTCATTACTCAAGGAGTGGACGTTGTCTGGGTATCTGACAGAGGCTTTGATGATATTCATGTTTGGTTATGCAAACTTGAATTTTCAGATAGACGGGGATGAAACTTGCGGGTCTGAAAACATTTGTGTTCTATATATTTGCAAAAAGGAAAAATCACTGGAACAGAAGAGCTGTATCCGTTTTCAGGGACTGAAATGATTCCTTCGAGGCTCCCTCTGCTTACACTCTTGTGCATTGTATATTACTGTGGTGTAGGGGAGATTTCTTTGCACATGTGTATATATAGCTGCAAATAATTCAAAATTACATGCTCTAAATCCACATGCACATAGAAGGAAAAACACATTTCATGACAACTAGCATCCAGGCTAATCCTTTGCATGCAAAGAAAATTCCAGAATTAAGTAGAAGCAGTAACACGCAGGCTGGCACTGGTTATGTCTGAGCAGTAGATGGGAGAGTTCATATGTTCTGCCCGTGATTAATTTTTGAAGCATTCTGATGGAGATGGGGAGATGATGAAGGAAAACAAGCCAGTCTTCCCCCGCTTCAAAAAAAAAAGAAGGTTACAAAGCTGTAGTCATTGGGGAAGTCGAGCTGATCCTGTGGGCTGTTTACCATTGCACTCACTGGAACATTTTTCACAGCAGTGGGCGCTCTGCCAACCACTGATACTGGAACTCTTCCCCATGGGGTTTACCCTTTTTAGGGCTAAGATAACATCCACGGGGCCAGCAATAACTTGCTTGCTGAAATTTTGCACAATGGAGAAGATGCAATTGTGCACCCTCTTGACCTCTCCGCAGTTGCGCTGATGGTTTCAGTGGTGGGGATTCTTCATCACAGTTTCCACAGAAAATCTGTGGGAAAGGCAATCATGCCCTTTGCTGGGAGTGAAGTAGAAGCCACATACATGTACATAATTTAGACAATACTACTATGAGGACATGTATTTTTAGGATTGGTCAATGTTTTTGTTGCAAATACCCAAGCAGTATTGCATACTCAAGCATGGCTTGAGCAATTTCAACTCCCTTTTTAACTTTGCTTATCACATTTTGGGAGGATGGACCAACAAATTAAGGAAACATACACTTGTGAAGAGTAGAGAAAAAGTCAAGAATTCTTGTATTTTCTCCAAATGCTGCAGCAATGGGGACAAAATGCCTATTTTGCCTATGGGTATTAGTTGTCACAGTCATAATTAAAAGACCAGCTAGCAGAAAGTTTCTAGAAAGGTTTCTGTAAGACTGTCATCCTATAATGTAACAAGTCTATGAGATCTTTTGGTTCTAGTTACTCATTTTTCTGAGAGTATGGGGAGTGGGGCAGCTTCTTTCAAAGATAAGCTCCCAGTTGCTTATCTTCACACACGTAATGCACAGGTCCATTGAAAAACACTCCTTTGGAAACACTCCCATTGGCTGGACTTCGACTGCATGGCTAAGATCATGTAGAGTCTAGCCAGTTGCTACCAGATGCTGAGGCACTTGAGGCTGACATCTCATGTGTTCACAGGTTGCTGTTCTCCCTTGTAATTATTTCTGTAATGAATGTTCAAATTTGGAATTGAAGTGAGGGAGTGATGAATGCAAACCTCTAACTGTGTTTGATGGACACTTCTGGTTTGTTACATGTCTTATACTAACATCTGGATTTCTAAGTAGTTGCATTGAGCCCCTGAGAAATTGTTTTCCCTGTGCTTGGCACAGTACAGGCAAAAATCTTGTGAATACTTGGAGCCTGAGGCACAGAGACAGAAGGGGCATGTGGAAAATAGGGTGGGAGAGGGCAGGGCAGCAATGAGACAACGTTGTGTTGTGTCATCAGTCAGACAGCTTTTTTTACTCAGGTTTAAGAAAATGTCATATTTGTCTTACACTGTTAATGAAATGCAGAGCAAAATAGACAATGCGTGTTAAAAATGTTTATTTATAGAAATGGGAATATACAGGTGTTTTAAAAAAACATGGCTGTTAAAGTTAGTCAAGAGTGTATGACTAATAGTAGTTGAAGGTATTTTTGCTATTCCAGCATAGTTTGCATCTTCTGGTTAGAGGTGCCCCGAATTCAAAGCTTGGGCGTGTGAGGCTCCTCCACACTGGAGCAGTAGGCAATATGGAAGGAATTGCCTGCAGCAGAATTCCTCCCAAGATCTCTCTCCCAGCATGCTGGGCTCTTACCTTTCCCCATGCATGGGCTGGGAAAGAGGGAGATGAAATGTGAATACTGAGAGTACAAGCAGAGAGATGCTAAGTCAGATGGCGTTTACTTCTCCCTTTTGCCTCTGCAGATCTGGCCAGAGCTGGAACTTGTCCTTTCCTCATCTCCAGTTGCCTTTGGAAGGACTCATTGAGGAGCTGGCAGAGGAGTTAGGGATACACTCCGACTAGTTTAATTGCCAGTCATGAAAAGAGTAGTAATAGTTACTTCAGTAAATCTGTTTAGTTTCAAAACAGCCTCATGACCGGGTCCAAACCTCTACTATTGTTCCTTGCCAAATTTCAGCATAGTCAGTAGCTGTTCATGTTGTTTTCTTAATGGCAAAGGCTTATGTTAGAGATAGTGACTTCCCCAAGGTCTAATCCTCAGATTTGACTCCCAGTCTTGACAGTCAGTGATTCACTGACTGTCCTTGTAGCTAAGACTTGAAAGTTGCCACTGGGTAAGCTTTCTAAGTCATTGAGATACATTTGGATCAAGGGCAGTTTTCAATGTTTAAATTGTTTTCTTTTGGTTACCTCGAATAACGTATTTACTGCATAATAATGAGCAGTGTATTTGACTGTAAGATTAGATAGGGGCAGATTAAAATAATATATGTATTAGTTTTGTTCACTGTGTAGTCACACAAAAATTGTTATAGAAGGAAAATCAACTTACTCTGTTATTTCCATTGATGTAAATTTAAAATTGTTAAAAGTGCTTTTCAGTGCTTGCAGTGAAAAATTCTGTAGGACCATACTCTTCCAAGTTTGCACTTTCTGTGGCTTGACAAAATGAAATGACCGAGATGCTAAAGGTATCATCTTATTGCAAGCACTGAAAAAAAATTCTCAGATCACTTGTTCTAAAAATAAATGCACGTTAATTTTTTTTTCAATAGATGGCTTTCAGTACATTTTGCAGAATTCAGTGGAGGATCAGTTTCATTGTTCCTGTCAGTTGAGTTGTTCCTTGGCTTCTGGCAAGCTCTGCCTGCTTCTCTTGATGCCAAGAAGTTTCTTGCTGGCCCTTTGGAGGCCTGGCTTTGTGTCACGTCTCTATTTGCCTTGACCTGCTTGCCTTGCAGGACACTGCTTGCTCCAGACACAGCTTTGGCAGTCTCCAGCCAGGGGACCCTGAGAGCCCAGTTAGTTTCTTGTTAGAAGAAGAGTGCAAACTGCAATCACATGAAGCTGGTCCCTCTGTTTTCCACTGCTTTTCCTCTGCCTTCATTTTAACAATGTGTGTTTACAAATACCTCCTAAAAATCCTTTATGTTAGAACAGGCCAATGTTGCAAATGCCTTCTGAACACACCCTTTCTAAACTGTAAACATTCCAGCTCAGGGATTTAGCATATCCCAAGGTTTTGTTATCTGATTAGCAAAAATAAACATTTTTTTCTGTGTCAAAGGCAAATTGTTACATCTGACTTCCTATTCCTGTTTCAGCAGAGACAGCTAGCTAAGTTATCAACCCATTTGACCTCCCAAAAGCTCAATTCCTTTTACTTAGTATATGCCACAGTTACCAAAAGCCTTCATGTGGTCTGAAAGAAAGATCTATCACTTGTCATTTTGAAGAATGTGTTTTTATTTAGTAGTGGTATGTTACCTCTTGTCAACAGGATGTTAAAAGGAAGGTGCACCAAACTAGTCTGGGTGGAAATTCCTTGTAGCTTAGCATTAACATATGTTGCATAGTGTCATTAAGAACAGAGGATGTTATTTAAAAAAGCTTTAGATTTTAATCTCAGAGCTGTTAACCAGACCTTGGAATTCCACTTGGTATAATTTTGTTGTTTGAATATGTTTTGGAAATATTTGGAAATGTTTGATGCCAAAACACTCTAGGTCTCTTGTCTGACTGCACTTTGTTTCACTGCGTTTTGTGCTGATCAGCTTTGCTGAGTGCTGTGACCAGGATGAACATGAAACCTTAGGAGAATCCTGCTGCTGACCTCCTGCAGGACCAGACGTGTCACCATAAGCCTGTGCCTGGGGCCAGCACCATCCCAGTGCTCAGGCACAGTAAGACTGATACATCTGGGTCACCCCGAGATTGAAACCCGCAGGCCTGCCCAGCACTCAGGTCCAGTAGATCTGGTGCAGGAAGCTGTGGCTTTCCAGCCTTCCGGCGTTGATAGAGCTGTGTCCTGAACTTTGATACGTTCTAGTTTCAAGCACAGAACTGAGTGAAAGTGGTGGCTTCTGCAATATGGTCTGACCTCATCCCATGCAGAATGGCTTGCTCCCATCCTCATGGATTCAGTGAGTATTGCCATTGTGTGGCTCCTGTCAGTATTGGAGAGAGTAGAATACCATGTTTTGATTATGCATTTCAGTTTAGTAACAGGCTAAGCTATTTCTCTTCTGGTTGACATGTTTTTATCTTTAAGTGATCCAAAGGTGCTTTTCCTAGCTCCCTTCACCTGTGAGTAGCAGCATTTATTTCACCATTAGCTCGTAGACTTCCTGTTCTTAGACTCTCCTGCTTTTTAAGAGTAGAAGGGGAAAACCCCACTTTTTTCCCTCTTGCCTGTTCTCAAGCAGTATTGCAAGGAAATGGAGAAAGGATTCTCACAATTGCACAATCACATCTGTTTCAGAAAAAAAAAAAATCTGATATATTCAATTAATATCCATGGTCTTTTTGCAAAAAACCTCACCTCCCTGAGGACATACTGACGTAGTGTCACAAGAAGTTGCTGTGAAAAACTGATGTTCTAAATTTTCAAAGTTATTCATACCTCACAGTATTACAGTACAGTAGAGAAGTTATCCAACAAGTGTACTCTCAAAGCCTTGTGGAGACTGATAGATATGTGTCCTAGTGGTGTTTTGGTTTATTACAATGTTTTGGAATGATTGGGTGCATGTGATACTTGGGAAGCTGTTCAATGTGTATTTTAAATATCCTAAAGTGCTGGTATAAAAATTCCTGGCAGCAATCTGGATCATATTCTGAATTACTATAGTCAGTCCCTTAACATTTTTTTTTTTGTGCAAGAGGCTTTCCACTCACTGCATTCCTTTAAAAGTATTTGATATATTTATTTTTTGGTTGCTAGCATGGTATGAAAATACTCCATATAGCTACTGCTTCTTGAACAGCAGCTCAAGGCTTTGGGTTTTTTTCCCAATGAAAACAATGAAACCAAGTGAGAGAAATTGCCTTTGGTGTGTTCTCATGTACCAGCACATTTATTTAGGCTGCTTGTGCTTTAAACAAGTTTTCTGACAATAAAAATTTTACAGTGTAGAAAGCTGTCATGAAATATTATACATGTGACTTTCCTTAAGCCTTGCTCAAAGAGAACAGATATTGAAATGCTTTTATTCTCTCTAATGCTTTAGCTTGGTAGCATATTATGGTAATCCAGAAATGGGTTCTCCTCGTACATGCATGTAATCAAGTGCTTGCTGTTTTAAGGCTCAGATGTAATACAGTAATTTTGTATTAAAAATGTATTTAAAATGAGACCTTCTATTTGTGTATCTGGTTGCTTTTTTTTGAGACGGTGATTTCAGAAAATCTAAGTACTTGTTTAACTTCTTAATAACCTCGTTGCAATAAAGCAGAACATTCAAGCTTTGATACATAGGAGCACTTAAACATATGATTAAATGTCATTCTTGAAGATGAAGGCTTTTTTAAATTGTGACTTTAATCATATGTTTTACAGCCTAACTGGATCACTGCCTGGTAAGTAATGCTGTATGGACTGGATAGGTAGCTCTGTGTAGGCAGTGCATATCATAAGAAGAAATTAAGGCACCGTGGATTAGTGGTCTGTCTGTAAGACCACAGAAGCTCTAGTGCATTTGACTCGGAGTAATTCTCTGAGCAGAGATGCTGAGTTTTAAAAATCTGTCTTAGTAATGAATTTTGAATGACATTATTTTGAGAGAGTTGGGACAGCTAAGGACTTGTAACCGCAACTGGTAATGACTGCGTTTCACTGAAATTGAGAGAAATGTGGGTTTCTGACAGCTGTCTTCACAAGTCCTAATTTCATAGCTCCGTTTATATCTTGTAATTTGACCCCATTATCTTAATACCACTCTGTTGTATTTTTTAAATCTTTCTGTAATTGCTCTTTTTCCCCCAGGGGCCTGATTTTTAGCATTGGTTTTGAGCACTCATGTTTTTCAGGCAGTTTTCCTTTTCTATTTTATTTTTTAAGGACAGAACCTTAGTTATAGGAAACAACAGAATCCTGAGTGAACAATGTCAAACCAAGTTTTTGTATGGCACTGAAGTAATTTCATAATGGGTGGAGTACTTGAAAAATCTCTAGGTCATGAGAAAGAATTACTTGCACTGCTTGCAAGAAACTCTTGTTTCTCAAGAGAGTTTAGTAAATACTTGGTACACTAAATAGGAGTGTAGCACACGAGCTGTGAGTTTGTTTTGATGCTAATTTTTTTTTTTTTTTTTTTTTTTTTTTNTTTTTTTTTTTTTTTTTTTTGGTAAAAGAGGGAAGTGCTGTGCTAGGTGTTAGACCCACATGTATCCTTATACCTCTTCAATATCACCATGTTTATGCAAGTCCACATGCCTGGGTGCTGGTTTATGGGTGTACTGGGGCAGAGGGGCCTCTCAGGTCTCACCCTGCCCACAGGATGGACATGCCAGCCCATTAAGGACCCTTTCTTGTTCCATTAATTTTTCCTGGAGCAGTGTGTCTCATTCTTGTGCATTTCTTGGCTTCCTTTAAACTCTAATTGCAGGTAAAAGCATACAGCTTGGCTAACTTCAGCAGAATTATTTGTAAACACAGGACTTGAAGTAGCTTCTCCAAGAGCTCTGTTTTTGCAATTGGATGCCGCATGTGAAAAATGAAAGCATAACTTCTGGTGCTGAACATACTCCATTCATTCTCTTCCAACTTCAGTGCAGGAGGCTTTAATGATTCTATGTGATGTTTCTAAGCGGTGAAAGTCACATTCAGACACATTTTTTTTTAGCTAAATACAGTGAGTTGGTTGCAGGCACACCAACAATGTCCTGATGTTGCAGCTCAGGAGACTGCCTGGCTTGTTTTCTCTATCTCATATACAGAGTAGCTTCTGTTCTTTGGTAGTAGTCATGATTTGAGGCAGCTGGGCAGACTCAAGTGAGCCTTTCTGTGATGGTAACAAGGATGTTACCTTAAAATTCCTGCTTGCAGGGAAAGTTTCAGCAGTAGGTTGCATCAATATTTGGTACCTCTATGGAGCTGGGGTGGCTTGACCTTGGCTGTCTCCCAGACACCCACCCAGCTGCTCTCTCACCCCCATCACAGGGAGTTAATAGTTTTTAACTTTGTGACACTAATGCCAGGATTTGCAATGGGTACCTGTCTAGAAGCAGGCATTGCAGATACTTGCTGTTAGGACGTAATTTTCAAGGTTAGACATCAGACGCTCTGGTGTCAGGAGGCCCTGACAAGTTCTGCATTCCTTCCTTCAGTGCTTTTCTTCTGTTTTTCGTATTTCACTCAAAATCTCCATGCTTTCGTGTTAGTGTTTCTGCTTGTACTTAGCCTTCTCAGCTCTTTCTGCTCCGAGCGCACTCTGTTTCCTTGCTTGCGGGCAGTGTTGAGATGTTTCAGTGCTACAAGAAAGCACAAAACTTTATCACCTCCCAGAGACAAAGCGAAAGTGTCCGCAGGCAGATTAATGAAATGGAAATGTTGACAGGTCTGAGTGCTTGGCAGGCTGTGGTCCTGGTGACTGTGCAGTTTACACCCTCACAGGGCTGACCCTCCAGAACTCGCTCACATTCGTTCAGACTTTCTGGGCCTGCCTTATCCTGCGGCATCAGCGCCATCAGGGTCACAGCCAGGGACGTATGAGTCTTCTTATGAGCTGAGCAGCATACAATTTGAGGAAAGATGTCCAATTTCCTGGAAATCCTGTGCAATGTGAAAGGAGTATGATCTGCGTGTGTGTGTGTGTGTGTACGTGGCTGATAGAAGTAGACAAAAAAAATTTTCAGAGTTCCTGAATGTTTATGTATGCCAGGGCCAGTTTGACCCTTCCTTGCCATGATTCATGCTGGTGCAGGATTCAGACCAGTATATTTCTCTGGATTAGAATGCCCTCAAGAAGTGCTTATCCGTATTCCACAACGTCTCATGGAGCCTGTGCTGCTGTTCAGTGGAGTTTTTTTTGCACAGTTGAGGTGCTGCACTACATTTTCAGTGACACATTTCTTGCTTTGTTTGGGATGCTTTCCTAAACAGGTCATTTGTGTTTCTAAGCATAAAAGGGAAGGTTTTAATGCTTAATGTGTTGTATTTATGAGTGTCCACTGCTTTTCAGAAACTTACCATTTACTTTAATTTCCAATCATTTTTGTTTGTATGACCAAATATGGAATGGTCTTTTACTTTTTATTCCTAAGTCGTTCTTCAGTGACTTCCTCTTCCCCTGCATAACACATACACCCAAGATGCTTAATTTTCAATCTAACCTATTGGCAACTCACTTGTAATTACAATAGGAATTTTAATCCTCTGTAAAGAGGACTGATGGATGGGTAATTAATTAATGACAGTCTGTGGGATAAGCGTAGCAAAGTGAAAGCCATAAAAATTCAGAGCAACTGAGGTGGAACTTCATGGCTTCCCTGCAGCACCTGGAAAAGTCAGTTCTGCCAGGCTGATAAAGTTGAGGAGCTAGTTGGAGAGCTTGAGAGAGGACAATGCATTCTGAAGTGTTGGGGAAGAACAGGAGGAGTAGAGGCTGGGAACTGGAGGAAGAAGTGTCTTTCTTTCCCCATTGTTACCACCATCTGATCTGATGATGATGAGAATGAACCTCCCCTGCAGACCTGATTTCAGAGCCTAGCTGCTTTTGAATGGGGCTAGCATTCTCAGTAACCCTGAGCTGTTCCCCTAGCATGTGTCCCTTGGCAGCAGTAGCAGAAGTCCCAGTTCCAATGGGCAGATGCAAGGACCAGTGGAGCAGGCCATGCATCTGCTCTCCTGTTGACAGGCAGGTGTTCAGCACTAACAGGATGGCTTTGCGTGTGCCAGCCCGACCGGAGAGCTGCTCGCGGACAAGCTGGCCTCTCAGGGACCATGGGAGGAGTGCTCTTGGTAGCCACAGTGTTTCCTTCAAGGGCTGAGCAGGCCAGATGTGGAGCTGTCTCCGAGTTCTCTGATCCTGTTCGCTTTGTTTGATGAACTCCGATGGAGTTAGTGAGGCTGCAGTGAAGTGAGCCAGCCTGGGCTGTCTGGGGGTGGATCCTCTGATGTTCCAGGCTTGCTTGGTGTCGTCTGCTGGAGTTTTCCACAGAGTGTTCTGCCGATTTTAGGGAGAACCTCAACTGTGCCCTGGCATCTTGGTGTGAGGGAAGTGTAAATGTGTGGAGGGACAAGGAGCAAAACTGAATTTAACCTACAGTCTTCAGGGACAAGGGTTATCATCAGTGACAATGGGATATTGTAATGAGTCCCTACAGCCCTCACACTGTGGCACTAGGTTGCTACTAGTGCAGAGCCGTCTATCAGGAGCCTGCTCTTCACTGTCACACTGAGTGCTGGATTTAGGCCATCTAAAATTAGCTTCTAGCCCTAAACCTCAGTCGTGCACCTGAATCTTCCTACAGCTGCCTTAATGCTGCCTGCATGCCGGGTCATAACCCTTTTAGTTATAAGAAGAACACTGACTTTTGAAACAACTGTGTCCATTTTATATCCATTCCCACATCCTGAAGTATTCCTACCTGTTCTTTTGTACATCTGTCCTTTTAGAATTCCTGCCTTTTATTGTGTAAATGAAGAAATTTCAGATCAGTGCAGAGTGAGGGTGAGGAGCTCACCTGTACAGATGCAACTGCCATTGAAAAGCAACCTGAGTAAATGTGTTACAATTCTCCTAAATACTGAGATAATGTCTAGCACGTAGGTTTAAATAACAGGTACTTCTTGATCTGCCGTAGCATTTCCAGTGACTCAGTGTTCCCCTCCACCCTGCTGCAGTAATTACAGAAGATTGTTGCAGTTCCTGACTCAGAGGGAGGCTTCCTTCTAAGGCTTCTGGCCATGCTGGAGCTCCAGCTCTGCAGCTGTATGGAGCAAATTGTGAGGGGCATCATGGTAGCAGGCCCCAGGACTGCAACAAGAATAATGTGGGAATAGTGTATGTTATGAGCTAGTGATAGCAAGCCATAAAAAGAGAGTTTGCTTTGGATTTGTGGTCAAGAATTTGTTTGCCAGAATCTTGGCCATGATGCTCATATCTCTTAAAACTGCGTGCTTATAAGAAAGACATTCCAAGGTACACATCTGATGGCATCTCTGACTGTCTAGGCTAGAAAACTGCCAAGTCTAAAAATTAAAAAGGGGTAAGTGTTCTGTGACCCAGGTTTGTTGTCACTTTGTGGCTTTTGAAGAGAAAGTGTCTTCCTGCAGATTGTGGGAGCACAGGGCATGAGGCTTGGGGGACAGGCCTGAGGATGGGCTCAGCTGTGAGTAAGGTTAGGAGGTAGGAGCTGCAGGGAAAGGTTCTACAAACTCCATGAGCCCCATCATTCTCCCCCTAGGGAGGAATTCAGCAGGCAATGCAAGTCAGTATGCCACATGTGCATTGACAGTCCGCAGCTGCGTTGGCCACTCTGGCAGCCACAGAATGGCAGCAGGGATGTGCTGCCAAATGTGACCTGACAGCCCTGCCCAGAGGGTTCTCAGAACTGCAGGGGAGGCCAGCAGAAGAGGACCAAAGGGCTCAAGTCTCTGGTTTCCCCCATGAGATGTCAGATCTGACAGGCACATCGATAGGTCTTGATTGGTTTCATGTTCATGCAGCCTTCATTTGTAATGCAGCTCTTCAGATTTAGTAGAGCTGCACTCTTGGTGCTGCTGCAACAGCTGTGCACAGCTGGCCTTCAGGTCTCTGCTTGTAAAATGTGTGTGAAGGTTGTCTTGCTATCCTCAAAGTGTATTCAGAAGGAGGTCTGTGGAAGTTGGGCCAAGTTTCTTAGAGGTGGGAATAGATTTTCCTGTGCCTTAAATACTGTAGCAAACCCTACTGTCTGTGCTGAGGTGAATAAAATCTGCAAATAGGTTTTGTATTGTTTCAGTTTAAGCACAAGGATGTTCTCTTTAATTCCTTTTTCAGTGTTACTGTGTAAGAATGAGGGTCTTGAGATTTTTTTATGGTTATGGTGCAATGTTTTCAAATGTTTAGGCCAGAAAGCATTACATGCAGGCGTGACATTTCTATTTGCTGCTCATCAAAGGAGAGAAATTTCATCCCCCAAGCACTGCGGTGGCGTGTAGTGAAAACGTGGCTCTGGTGAGCATCTCTCTGTCAAAGTGCTAGTGAACTTGGTTCACAAACATCAGTCAAATGCCTCAGAGGTCTATGAAATCAATAGAACAACTGGATGCCAGGAAGTGGGACGCACAAAAGCTACTTTCTGGCATCATTAAGGCAATGAAAAAAAGAGGACTGCACATGAAATGCTCTTACTCATTTGGTTTCAAGCTCCAGTCCTGTGTGAAGTAGCACATGCAAGCTGAAGCCCTTTCCTGGGTTTAGATGCCTTCACCATCCCTGTTGCAATAGAGTGCCAGCTCATTCTCTCAGTGACAACTCAGGGAGAAGGTGGCGTTCATGGTACCCACCACCTACATTACAGACTAAATGTTTGAAGTGCTTGCATAGAAAGTGGGAATCTGTTCTTGTCTTGCACTGCCTAGGGGAGTTTCCAAGACACCAACTGGAATAGAAAGTGGGAGTGGAGACAGTCACTAGAACTGTGTGGGTGCAATGAAGACTGAAGGATCCCATCTAGGTGGGAGGAGTATGAGTCTAAAACTCATTTGAAAAGGCAGTGATATATATATATATACATATACATAAATATATATATGTATATATAATGCCCGATCTGTGTGAGTTTTGTTTTGTGTTAGTTTGGTTTTTTTTCTTTATTTTGATGTTAAGCAGCCTGACTAAGGTGCTCTGTGCCAGCAAGGTGAATGTTCTCAGAGAACCCAGGCAGTTCAGGTCTTTTGAGGAGGTGTGCTCTCTTCGTAAATTTTGAATGGCCTGAAGTTGAGACTGGCTCCCAGATGTTGAGTAGTACATTTGGGTGTGCAGGTACTTTTATGGATCTGAGACGTAAATTCTCAGAGCAATGAAAGTGACTGCATGGCTTGTGCGATGTTTCAGCTGCCGATTTCTCTTTTCAGGCTGAGTTGCACCATTAATGACTGAATGGGCTCTGCTGGGAAGGCTTGTCCTCACACCATGACAGCTGATGAGTCAGAAGCTGGAGAGTTAGCTCTGGAGCCTCTCCTCACGTGCAAGCTATGTCTCTGTGAATATTCCCTGGATAAGATGACCACTCTTCAGGAATGCAGCTGCATCTTTTGTACAGCGGTAAGATCTGTCAGTGCCTTTACCTTACAGAAGCAGGGTGATGGGAGATGGACAGAACTCTGAGGGGATTGCTTGTCTCGTACAAGAAGCAAGGGTTACCCATGCTGACACAGGATGCTTTTCTAAAGAGTATTTGGTGTTAGCCTGTCCTGCCTTATTTAAAAGATTTCTCTTCTCATTTTGCTTTTCTTAATTTGTAACTAGCAGATGTTCCCTTAGCAAGTACTAGTAAAACCTGGTAATAAAAGGGAAAAAGATGCAGTTTAAGAATGTTGGAGAACATACACAGTCTGCATGCAATCTCAGTATTTACTTTTTTCTGAAGCAAAACCTTGAAACATCATAGGATAGCTGTGAGGTTTTGTTTCCCTGCTATCCTTTTCTGAGTTCTCAGGGACCTTTAAAGTCTTCTATGTAACTTTTAAGGGCAATCAGAAAACCTAAACAAAAATGGCCTTTTGATCCTTTGTCTCTGTGCTGCAGAGATGTTGCCCAGGTCATGCATTGCCTATAGTAGTCAGCAAGGACTTTTTGGCCTGCAAATTCAGATCAAATAAAGGTAGTGGGAATGACAGAGGGAGAGGTTGAATGACCGGATAAAAGCCCTACAGATAGAAGAACTCTTCTGGTCTCTTTGTCAGCATGGGAAAAATGGACCTACTTTCTCTGGTGGTAGTGACTTTGATGTACCTCACTAATGGTAACTAATGTACCTGACCTGGAAACAGGTCAGAAGTCACTGGAGGATGTTGGTGTTGTGTTATTTTGTTGTTTGTTTTTCATTTGTTTGCTTGTTTTCTTTTGGGTTTTTTTTGGGGGGTGAAGGGAGTTGGTTGGGGTTTTTTTTGACTCTAGAATAAATGTACTTGGTTCTATTTTTAAAAAACAAATTGTGGATAAGCATCAAGCAAGTATGTTTAAGTTTTACCCTTGATTGTTTGAATTCATGAAGAAATTTGATATTTGTGAAGCCAGCTAGGGTGAGAATATCTTCACTTCTGCTGAATTCAGGGTAGCTTAAACAGGATGAGAATCTAGCTGTGTGTTTCAAGAAACTAGGATACGATTGATTAATATGCATTTCAACCTGAACTTCATGAAGTTTGTTTTCCATACCGACTTGCACGAAACATTTCTGTATTTTAGTTTGTAACAAAAGTTTCAAGAACGCATACCTAAAAGATAGGCGTGAAGATACTGCTTTAAATACAAAAAAAAGAAAATTGGAGAAGTTGATACTTTTACAGTGGTCCCACTCCTATCCAAGAACTGAGTGTCTCTGATTTAGTATCATTAATGGTACATTAATCTCAGTGTTAGCTGGGTGGAGTAACCCTTAGGGAAGCGTGGGCTGCTGAGGACAGTGCCAGGCAGAGCTGGACTCTTCCCACTTTCTCTGGCACCCAACAGGACACTGGCCAAAGGGAGAGGTCAGGGCTGGCTGGGGATGTTGCTGTGCCCCTATGTCCCTTGTTGGTGCCACAGCTGCCACCACGTCCATACACTCTTTCCCTGGCCAGCGCCAGGAAGAGTGAGCACTGCTGTGAGCTTGGTGCTCCAGTGCGGTGACAGCGACACGGAGGGTGCAGTCACAGTTATTTGGCATCTGCACAAACTTCGCTGACTTTGAACCAAGAGCCAGCCATGAGTGAGCCCGAATGCAGCTGGGAGAAGCCTTTAGACACGCTCTGTTTATTTCAGTGGGCATAATACGTCTCAGTTGTGTTTATGCGCCAAGTCCAGACTTTGTCTGACTGTTGTCTGTGTCCCAACGTCCTCCGGATGGATGTGTCTGGGCTGATGCGTGCCCAGACATGTAGATCTTGCATCCTGTAACAAAGAGGGCCCTGGAAACTTTCAACCTGGCTACATGGCTTTCTGTCTTGAAGCCAGAGCAGTTTCTGGGAGGCCATATGAGTTTAACTTTTGGGCAGTCTCCAAAAAGCAATGTCAGCAGCAGCTTGACACGGCATGCCGGGACTTGCATGGGGGATTGCTTGGGGCACAGTCTGCAGCAGCTCTACTGGTGTGCTATGCCCTAAATTCCCTCTCACCCATGCCAGGACATCTAGATAACTTCACATTACACTTAAGAAAGATTTTTGGGTAAGAATATCCACTGTGAGCTATGAGGTTGAGCACCAATCAATTTTGCAGTTTTTCAGCTAGCAATGCTCTCAGTTTGTATACCTTTAGTGACAGAAGAATAAGCTAATTTTATAGATCCAGCAGTAGTATTAAACTTGAAATAGAAGAGGGCTTGACATGGATATAATAGGTTCTGCTCCAATAAGCCGAAACCATTGCTTTTGTTAATTTTTTGTTCTGTTACACATGAAGTATTTTTTTTTTTTTTTCTTCCTAACTGTAATGGTGATGCTGCAACAATGATTGTTTTTCACAGTATTTGTGGCTGTGGAAATAATTGGAAATTGTTACTATTTAAATATCTGTGGAGCTGAGGTTATATTTCCTTTCCATTTGTAGCCTGTAAAACCAAGGCATTCAAACTACTTATAACTGTGTATAGCTATTTTTTTCAGCTTAGAAACTCTTGCAATAAACAAAATACCCCATAAAAGCTGTGTTCTAGCCAAAGTAAGTAAACAGTGCTTTAGAATGTGTATGTTTGCATTTTGGTGAAATGTTGCTAGTAGGGCAGGAGTTTTTCAAATAACTGTAAACATTTTTACTCTCTCTGTTCTCAGCAGAAAAAGCAGATGGCCGGCACAACATACTTGCCATCTTACTTGGTAGCTCAATCAGGTCTGAAGAGGCAGCAGCCTTGTATTTTTCAACACGTGTTGCACTTGGCATAAGATTCCACTGCAGTGTGAGATAAAGCACATTTTTACACATCACAAGCATTTGGAAATGTCTGTGGTGTACCTAATGACTTGGTCTCTTGTGTTCAGATTAATAGTAGTTTTGAATGAAAGACTGATCTCTGAAAAGGGTTGAGAAGGAATGTGAGATATATTTTATCTGTGAAAGTTTTAGAGGACTGAACTTTACATTATTCAGTTCATTTCCTGTATCTCTAAAACCTTTGTAGAGTGCCATGCTGTCGTGCACGCTTTTACATATGGATATTCAGCCATAGTTGTAGTGCTCAAGGTGCACAATTTTATGGTCGCTTTGTCACCTTTACTTGTCCCTTTCCCAGAAGAGGAGGGGCGTCTCATCTGTTCTGATACTGCTCATCTTGTTCCTTGTCTTCCCACTCAACCTTGTATATTTGGGCAGGATGTCCTCCTTATCAGCAGTCCCTTAGGTTTACCTTTTGTTGCATTTTTTTCTTCCCTTGGATGTGCAACTACTTAGGGTTTTGCCCCCTTGGTGGTCATGGCTCTCACATATGTATGTGAAATAATTATTTACTGTGTCTGTCCACACCATTATAGTGTTAAAAAATACAGTATTTTAGTGCACTTTAGTGCATCTGGGTCCAAAGCAAACTAATATTAATTACTTCTTGATTGATCCACTTACAGTATAATACTTTTACTGTTATACTTATTTCTAATAAAAGTTCCTAAATGTTAGCTCTTTTCCTTCCTTCCTTGCCCAGAGAACTCTCGCAGTGCCTCACTCAGGTAAGACTCAGGAGTGCTCTGGTGGGGCAGTGCCAGGAATGGACAGGCCACCCTCCCCACTTTGCCTTTGCACAGTGCACTGGGTGTTGCCCAGGCTTTGGTGCTCTTTAGACAGTCTGGAACGTGTACATCTAGGAGAGTCCTGCCTTTTCAAAACATGGCTGAAACTGGGAAAGCAACAGGGAGAGACAGTGAGTGGTGTGATCACATGCACCTGGCATCCCCTTGGTTAGAATTGCCCGGTGTCTGGCACAGCATACTCTACCCTTTGGAAGTGCTAGAGAGGAGCACAGGACTAGCAGTAACACCTGAAATACCTAGGGCCCTATGGAAGACTCAGTGTGAGTCTGTAGCCTGTAAGCAGTCGTGGAGGTGAGGTTTTAGCAGGTGGGATGAGATTGCCCCAGTGGCAGTGGTGACAGGAGGGAGCCAGTGCAGTGCTGTTGCAGAAACATGGTCTTGGGGTCAGTAAAAAAAACAGTGTTGGCTTCTCCCTGCACACCAGTTCTTTCTGGTTTTGTCTTTCCTCTTTTCTTCCCCTCCTCTTAAGCATTTCAGGGCCCCAATGAAAGCTTGGTCAGCAATAAATGGGATTGCTGCTATTTATGTCAAGCAGCAACTTATGTCCATCTATCTTGTGTGTTATTTACTGGCACAGGGTTTGAGATGTCGAAGACAATGTGTAACAAACTGAAAACAGAAGATGCTTTCAAGTATGTTATTCTGTGTTGTTGGCACAGGTTTATGCAGAACTAGCATGATTCACCATTTTTTTTTTTTCCCAAGCAAATTCTTTGCTGAGTCTTGTACTTCTGAGAAGTGTGTGAGGCAACAGGGTTACAAAATGTGAGAAACAAATACCATGATGACCTACCTGTTTGTTATTTTGGTGCACACAATGCAGTCCAAATGAGATTAAACTTCATGTAGCCTTAGGAGAAGGAGAAGTCAGCATGCAAGCCCAGGTAGCTTCTGTGCGCTCTCGTGCTTCTGCAAGTAGGAGGTGTTCCAAGGGCAATTGGAGAACAAGATTTTCAGCTGTAGCTATGTATGACAGTGAGGCTAGGGCTAGACATGGGCTCAAAAGGCTCCTTTGCTGCTGTGGGCAGCATGCTGCTGTGGGCAGCCACCTGCCTGGGTCCTGGGGGGCCTTTGCCCTCGGAAAGAGGCTGCTGCCAGCTACTTTTACTAGAGGAGAAGAAGAAACTCTTAGAGAAATAGGAGTTTCTCTGTTGGTACTTCATCAACAGGACACTCTAAGGCGCCTCTGCTTTCCTTAATCTTTTCAAGAACAGCTGTGCATTGTCCTGCCTCCTTTGGGTGGCTGAATAGTGACATTTTGCCCTTAGCGCTGCGAAGTTTCAGATTGTTTGTGGAGGGGAGCACTGGAAAAGTGGAAAAACTAATGTGAGGGGTCCTGGCAAAAAACATGGGCAGAAAAGTCTGAGAGTAGAGGAGGCAGAGTAGATCAAGGACAAGGAGGAGGCAGATGGCAAAAAGAATGGGATATCTGCTAAGTGAAACAACTTTGTATGAATAATCCACTGAAATAATACTTAGTAAAACTTATGAGTAAGGGAACATTTGGATTTGCCATCATCTAGCCAACACTGGGATTTAGTATCACTTCTGTTTCTTTGTGCTCGTTTTCAAGACGGGGTTTGTTCTCTTCTTTTTCTCCCATCCTATGAGACGTTTTCTCACAACTGCACCAGAACACTCACTACCTTCTTCTCTCTCTAAATATACCTTTGTGCTGCAATGCCCCACTTACTTTATATAAAGCTCATCTCAGGTTGTTTTCCATTTAGAAGTGTTGACATTTGGGATTCTCTTTTCCCAGCTCGACATTTGAAATGTTTCAGAATAATTTTTAAGTTTTAAAAAAGATAATTCCTACACCTGCTAATATTGGCACTGAACACAGAGCACTTCTATAGTAATTTAGATGGTTTAAGAACTTCTTGCATGATTTCTGGGCAGAGTAACACCAAAGGCAGAATTGGGTTACCAAAAGAGTACAGATGTACCCATTGACTTTTGAGGGATATACTATTCAGGAAGAGGGACTCCGTGTTTCTGAAGTCAGTATAAGTGGCAGCCTCTGGATGGTGGCCAAGGGAAGATGGGAGGAAGAGGGAACTAATGTTTTAATGACAGCATTGCATCGGTGCAGTTGGTGTTATCTCCATTTAACCAATGAAGGCATCAATGTGAAGTTGTCAGTGCCTCGAAGTGCCACAGTAACTGAGCCAGACTGTGACATAAGCCTCATGCTCATGTCTGTTTTGTAGCTGTTGGTAAGGCCAGGTTTGGCCCGACACAAAGAAATTATTTATCTTGGTTTTTGGCAAGCTGGTTCCATTTCGTGAAGGGTGAGTTTCTCTGGTCCTGGTCTCTGATCCTTTCCTGTCTGGTGGTACCACTTCATGGCAACAATTACCAGGAACCTTTCCTTCTTTTTATGAAAGGCTGCGAGGATGTGATGGGCCGTGAGTAAATTGGTTTCAGACTGTGTTTCTGAGCAGAATTTAGCATCACTGGTAGATATTTTGAGACAAAGATGATGACAATATATTTCTCAGGTACATTTGAAGGATCCCGTAAAAAAGAGGCTCGTGGACCGAGAGGAGGCAGTTACGTTCTGGTCCATTGTCATGTTTGCTTGGTGTTTTCACTTGGTTGTGACAAAATTAAATTCTTGTTAGTGGTGTTATTCCTTCCTTCATACTGAGCCGTGAACTGACTGTATGTTCTTTGAAGCTACAGGGGCATTTTTTCACTTTCTTTCAAGCATCTGTCTTGATAAGGCTCTTATGTGGCCTGATCTTCTATTAATTTGATCTTCTATCCATTCATTTATCACTGTATCTGGTCCTTAGCAGTTAAAATAGAGATTGGGCAATATGCATATTTCATTTTTGTTTCTCACTTTAAACTGTGCCTATCATAAGTTTATCTGTAGCAAATTAAGAGATTTATATTTCTGTTGTGTAGTTTCTAAAAACTTTAACTGAAAAAACCTCACTTTTGTTTTCCAAGTGAAGTGCAAATGCCTCCAAGCTAATTGCCAATACACTTGTTTCATCTAGTTTTAAGACCTTCTGAGAGATACTTGAGGAGTTTGAGTACCACACATTGAAAGTGACTGATCCATTCTGGTGATTGAACATGCAGAAGTGCAGTTGTCATGGCAGTGATGAACATATTATTAAACATTATATAGATCTGCCATAAACACTATGAGTACTGTCTAGGGGGGTATATTTATCTTAGTACACATTTGATTAGATACTGGGTAGATCAGGTGGTTAAATTTAGAGTTCTGACATGAACTGTCTCACCAAAATTAGTAATACTAGATTGTGTATGCACTAAAGAACAGGTAACATTTCTAAAGTATAAGAAATAAATGGATGTTATGTCTTACTGAATAAAAAGTACATAACCATGGCCCAGAACTAAAATAAAAACTGAATGCCTATCTGTTCATCTCTTCTGAATCATGAGACACCCTGGAATGTCAACTGAAAAGTTAAGTATTCTCTCCATGTACAGTATTTCCGTGCCCTACCCCCAAATCTGGAGTTTGTAAAAAAGCCTAGGCTAAACAAAACCCGAACCCCAAACAAGTACAGTTTTGGGGACAAATCTGAAAGAGCAATTTAACATTGTAAATAATTCCTGTGGATTTTAAGAGGGAGACCTAAGTTTTTCTTATTTTTTTTTTAATGGAAATTGTCTTCAAGTTGTACATTAGGAGGAAAGACCTTCTTGTTTTGGCAAGATGCCTTCAATAATTTTGTGTGTTTTCACATTTAATGTAGATCATGGCCTAGTACTGTCTGGAAAATACTGTAGATCTGTTCTTTACCTTCCCATAATTGAATTAAAGACAAATTCCCTTGCTTATCCTGTGCCAACTGCTGCACAGTGGCTGGCAGCAGTATCAGTAGCATCTGACAGGAAAAATAAGCCAGTGTTTTCTGTTTCTTTTTTCTTCCTAGCCCTCCCTCCATGTTTCTTAATAAACATACCTGTTCAGTTTTGTCATATTACATTTGGGGTTTCTTTTATGCTTTTGTATCCAAACTAATGAGGCTGCATTTTGGGAGTTGAAGACCTGCAAGCAGGTTGGAGAGGCGCAAGGTAATGGAACACATCCAGATACTTGAAAAGCAGTATGTGGGAATGATTGAGATCCATCTTTTGTCTTTGATACATAAATTATCTGAAAGTGGATTTGAAACTTCAGATTTCACTGTGAAAGGGATATAGTGCCTTTGTCACATGATTACCTAGCAACGTAAAACTGAAGTTACACTTTCAACTCATTTTTATGTTAAAATCCAGAACTGTTACGATCCCTTTGCAGAGTAAATACATAACCAAATAGACATCTTTTTCTTGGTAAGAACATTAAAAATACCCTCGGTACGATATACTTTCGGGGAAAAAAAGTTGAAGTTAGAGCAGCATGCAGAAGTGTTGAAATGAAAAATCCATTAATAGCCTGAACAGAATTTTGTTTCTCATGCTTGAAGCTGACCACAGAAAGCACTTCTGTTTATTACTGAAGAAAGAATCTTTAAATTACTAGTTTGTGCATTCCTTGATTAGGCTTTTCAGTGTATTTTTAAAGATGATTCTGTCATGTTTCAATGTACTCTTTCAACAAACCCTTAGCTCCAGGAGGGGAATGTGTACTTGGGGCATTTTTAAGTATTTGCCTAAATCATAATCTTTCCCACAAGTCTTGCAAGATTAAAGAAAAATAAATGCATATATGTTGCATGATAATTTGATCCATGTACTTTATAGGCCTTAATTTACTAGATACTCGTGAGTAGCATTTTGTGAAGTAGGTAACTGGATATTGATCTTATTTTATTAAATAGAGGAAGGTGGTGGCCTGAAAGACAAAACCAGCATAAGAGGAAAAAATCTTGCCCCAAAATGCTTAGATAGCAAATTATTGGGAAAAAAAATGTCATTATACATTATGAATCTCAGGCAGAGGAAAAAATACTTGTAGTCCTCTTTTGATTGAAGTTGTCAGTAGTCCAGCAGGAGCAAAACGTGCTCTGCAAAGCTAGATCAGCAACAGAACATTCTGTTGGGTGTACTGAGTTTTACTAGTGGAATTATGTTATCACGTTTGAATTGATCTCTCTTGCTTGAATGCCTCAGGATTTTATTATGTTTTCCAGAACATAGATATGTACAGTTGCTCAGTGGGGAAAATCTGAGTAAACTGAATGTAACTGATTAGAGCACACTTGCAGGTATGGGAATTAAAAACTACTTGTGTTGGTGTCTGCTTTTTATTTGAGGGGGGAACATAATGGAATCAAACCTCCAGTGCGTGCTCTGTAGTCAGCAGGATTCTAACCTGTTCAGCAAGACCTTGGTCGATTTCTAGTTTGTCGTCTCAACCACTCTGCCTTGGCTACGTGACACATTCATGGAAACTTTGCTAGCTCTGGCCATGGAAAGTAAGAGGGATGGCATTGATGTCACTGTAAGCCACAGATCCTGTTTTGAGGCCACTCCAGCCACGGACTGCTCTCCGTGCTCAAAAGTCACCGCACTGCAGGAAATTGGTGGGAGAGTGTAGCCCAGGGTGCTGAGATCTCATGATTTCTTGGATGTCAAGATTAAGACCCTTTCAGGCAATGCTTTGTATCACAGAAGGCAGAGCATCTTGATTTTCCCTTCACTTTGAAGAGTAATTAAGTAGCATATGTAGTGTATGCAGTTTTCCTGAGACACTGCTGATTTTTGTAGGCAAAATGCACAAAAAATCTTGCCATTTTATATCTGTAATAATGTATTCTCTAAAGTGTGGGAGGACACACTGCTGAGAAGGTCAGTCGTGATTTATTATACAGACATGGAAACATCTTTTTATCACGTTTTTGGCTTGCATCTTTTCAGATACTCTTAGTTGCCACTTCTCAAGTAAGCAGCTGAATTAGTAGCTGAGCTGTAAATAATGGCAAACTGCTCTGAAAACAATTTCTCTGCAAAGTGAAGGCACATTTTAAAATTTTAGTGATTTTCCAATGTTTCTGCTTTGGTGCTAAGAGGGAGCAAGAAATTCGCATCTTCATTCATATATGTACTTTGGTAAAAAGACTAATCCTTCAGCAATAAATATTAAATGCTTCCTTTGAGTTTCCCAGCAACTTTAAGCCCTTCTTGTCTTGCACCCAAAGCACCTTCTCCAAGCACAGAAAGTCAAGACAAAAGATTTTATATCTATAAAAATGATTTAACAGGGAGATTTTCTGGGAAATAGCTGAAGATCCATGGCACTGCACAGCCCATTTATAAAATCTCTCCAAGCCGAAAACACAGCAACCTCTAAAAGAACCACAGAAGGCTTGGTTGCCCACTTATGTTCAGCTACAACCAAGCAGTGGGCTAGAAGAGAAGAATACTCCAGATCATTAGCTATCCTCAGAAACCTCTGTTCTCCTGGCTTGGTACCCCTAATGACTTGGATACTGCATATGGAAACTGATTGTAAAATCTATACCGTGGATCGAAGCTCCTTAAGAGCTTCATGCCCATCCTTGTACGGAAGTGTAATTGTCAGTGGTCCGAGCTCCTGTCCTGAGAGTCTAAATTAAGAACAAGCCTCTGGGCTGGTGCTGGGCCTGCAGTAACTTCTCAAGCTTTGTCCTCCCTCTGTAACCACCTGACCTGAGCTGCCCCCAGAATACAAATCCACTGTACTGTGCTGTCAAAACAAATTACTAAATTTCAGGCGGCACCACAGAGGAGACAGAAGCCAGGATCTTAGCAAAAGTAAAAGGTTGCTCTCTCATGCTTTCTGAGGAATTAAGGCAACCTAAATGCTTTGGTGGGAGGGAAACATTTGCCCTTCACCAAGTGCTGCCCTGAGACTTGATCCAGAAAGTAATCAGGTCTCCCATGAGGACATGAAGTGAGATGTAAGGAGTTTCTGCCCACGTATCTAAGAAGTGCGCTCAACACACGGCAGCAGGTGCGGGCCTTGGGGAAGGGACTCTGAGGGCAAAGTTTTCTGTTTACATGATTTATGGAGGAGACTGGGTACAGGTACAAACCAGGGGGAAGATCTGTGTAGGGAGTGAGTACTTGCTGCCCCATTTCTCCTGTGATATGTGCTGAAGCATGTGGGCAATGCTCAGTGCTTTATGAATATGGAGCTGCAGGACAAGGTCACCCACAGCCTCCATCTGCATCAGTAATGGCCCTGGGAGCCCCCCTGGGCTCTGGGCATGCTTTTTTTGGGCTTTCCCTTTGTCGCCTGCTGCCACTGCCCAGACCATGGTGGCAGATGTGGGCACAGCCCTGGCAGCTCCAGTGTCACCAGGAGTCCACTCCCAGGCACCGCTGTGGTTCCATACCTGCTTCTGCTCACTGCTCTGTGAGGGAGCTGCTGTGCTGGGGGGTGATTTGAGCTGGTGTGTAAACTGACTTTGTGAAAGCACTGCGCCTGGATGCCTTTGGGAGAGGTGGGCGAGAAGATGGGACAGGGCACTGAGACTGCTGTTGGAATAATAAAAGAATAACTCCTGGTTAAATCTGGGCTGATAGTCCCTAGGGAGCTAATACTGCCTTCAGTGACTGACATGATTTCTTTTTTGCTTTTCACCTGTGAGTATCTCCCTCGCCTCCCACATACTACTTGCACCATCAGTTCCTTACAGCTTGCTCTGCTGCTTTCTTATAGGGGTGCATGCTGGATCTGAATACATTAGTGCTTAATGAGATACATATTTAAATGCTTACCAGTTAGGTTATATCCCAATGTTCTTCTAAGAAAATACACTTCAAATATTTACAGATCAAAAGTAAGTTAATTTAAAATGCCACTAATTAAGATGATTCTACGGAATTAAGCAAAACGTGGATGTGGACATTTCAGTAGAGAGACAGACAGAATAATAAGGAGATCTCATTTCCATTTGCAAGGGTCCTAATTGTCCTGATGGTTAAGAGGGAATCAGTTTTCCAATAAAAAATACAAATGAGAAAATTTCTTTAATCAGAGCACAGTATGCAAGGCCTTCTCAGAATAGTCCAGACTAACACAGACTTGAATGTTACGTGCCTATAAATAATAAAACAATGGTTTTTGAAGAGTCTAAGGCTGCCATACTTGGAAGGCTGTGATTTCCCCATCACTCACCTATTAGCTTTTGCACTCAGTGCCTCTTCCATAAGTTGGCGGAGAGACAGAGGTCTCAAAATCATATTTCACTTTGACAGATTTCTTGAAACTTGATGGGGCAATAAAGGAAGAAATCAGCAGTACTGGAGAGGAGGTTTGTAATGTGGGCATGAAATATAAAACTGTAGGGAAAAAACTACATTAGTCCTACTTTTTATAATGTATGTTTATTTTCATTTACAGTAAACTATGCAAGCTGATACCAAAATCTGTCAGAAGTCCATGCTTTGTTGTTCTGTTAATGGTGACTTACTGTATGCTTTGCCATTATTTTGAGGAGACTTTGTTGTTTTGTTTTATTTAGAAGTGACGTTATTACTTATCTGTGCAATTTGGAGAAACAATTCAAACACTGTTCTTTGGTCCATTGCATGAGTTTTGTGTTATGATTTTACTGAAGACTCTATAATACATGTTATAAAGACAAATTGAATATATTTGAAACTGGCATGCCAGATAAAGTGTGGGGAGAATAGAGGGCTTTTTGAGCTTGGAGGGGAAGCCTGCTGTTTTTGTAATGGAACAATTTGGAAACATTCATAAAGTGGCCTCTGTGCTGGAAATAGACTTTGGATAGAGTAGAGGCTGATGATAAATTCTGATAAATTATGGAAATTATTTGATCTGTGGGAGGGTTTGAGGGGGAGGAAAAACTGCTAGCTGCCCATCTTCTAGGGCAGATTAAAACCTCCCAACCAGGTGCTAAACCCCTTTCCCATTTTGTGCAGCTGAGAACAGTAGTGTCTTTCTTGTGAGTTCTCCTATGATGGCGACTGCTGGCTGAGAGTCTGAATTAAGAACACAGGAGGAAAAACAAAGGCACAAAGCCTGTTTAATTAGGATAGAAGATACTCACCCCTGCCAAATCCTCCCATCCCAGTTTAGCAGAGCATAGGGGTTGTTAGGGCTGAAAGGTCTGACTTGCTGACTTAGGTAAACGCAGTGCTCGGCAGATGAAGTCATGCATAATTAATTGTTCTTTGTTGCATTCTTTCCAATGTAATGACTTGTAGCATTCATGCTTATAATAATTGATGTTTGCTGTGTGCTGGAGCTTCAGGCCAGCCAATTAAGGTGGTGAAGGTGGGAACTGCACAGCATCTCTGACATCTGGTTGTTACCAACATGTGGGCTATAACTTTTTTTTTCTTTTCTGTTCTTGTTTCTAGTGTCTAAAACAGTACATAGAGCTGGCAATTCAAGAAGGTTGTGGTTCCCCTATCACATGTCCAGACATGGTATGCTTGAACCATGGGACCTTACAAGAAGCAGAGGTATCTGTACTTCTCATACTTCTTTCTTTCTCTCTCTCTTTTTTTTTTTTGTTAAACATATATCCCCTGAATTTCTTTATCTGCATAATAATAAATATAATCATACAGTTTTTCCTCCTTTAATTACCTTTAGTGAGCTTTTGGCAAGAGGCCTGACTGACAAGAGGCGACAGAAACAAACAGATGTTTTTCAAGGGTTTTGCTCCTTTTTCCCTCCCTTTATGCCTTGGGGGAGAATTTCCCTTGGCATCTGGACAGCCTCTGAATTACCCATGCAGGTGACTTAACCAGAATACCCTGTGTCCCAGAATTGCTGAGCCTCCATTAGACTGTCAGTTCAATCAGGTTTGATTCGACTGCAAACACTGAAATTCTTGCATCTTTCTTAAGAGCAAGAACGCAGATTGATGGTCTGCAAGGCCAGAATTTCCTTGTGTATGTTGATCTTGGGCTGCAACAACCAATTTGCAACCAGTGTAATCATGCAGGGCTGTATAATTATATGGAAAGAAAGGTACCTGCACAACACCAGGTAGAAGTAGGTCTTAAGAGATATGGAAAGTGTCTCTTGGGATACACCCAAGGGATGCTTGCTTGCCTGCTTCGTGAGGCTGGAATGTCCCTGCTGGGCCTGCTCATACAAGTAGGACAAAAAAAAACAACAACAACAACAAAAAAACCAACAAAACAAAAAAAAACCTACCAGGAAAAATAAGATGGCTAAGGGATTTTGATTGGTTTTGTGCATCCCCTCAGCATTTGAGGAATAAAATCAAGGAGAATTAGATCTCCATCCCTGAACTGAAGAAGAGAAGTTTGTCTTCTGGATTCTCTTGAGCCCTGTGCATACAGATGCCATACCTGTGGCAGAAGTATATAATCCTATTTAAATGCCATCAGTGACAGTGTGATTCCTGATACCAAAAATGACTTTTTCTCCAGAAAAAATTCTGGATCTGCTCTCCAGCATACATTTGAAATGTTGTGCTTAGTTGAATCAGGGAATGGGAGTTTCAGCTATGTTTGTTATGGCATGCAGGCATATAGTGGAGCCTTTTTTTTGGCTGAATCCATCTATTGTGAAAAGCAGCCAGCTGTTTCCCTTCCTTCTCTTTCTGCAAAGATCAGAGAGTGTGTAGCAATGTTCTTCAACCCAGATTGTAGGCATCTAGCCTTTACTGAAAGTATTTTTAAAGGAGAATTACAAATGACTGAAAGAATTCTGCTCTGTTCAACCAGGGTTATAATGCTATAGGAATTAAGAAAGATGTATTTCCCCTTAGTAAAGGACACTCCAGGGGCATGTACTAATGGACCACTAGCCTAATCCTTGGATGTTTTTTGGGCTGACAGCAGAATGGTGAAACAGCCCAAATGAGCATTAGTGTCCCGTGGACGGCTGAATGTTCTGACACTCCCTTTTGGTGATGTGCTTGAAACACAAGCCTTCTGCTTGAATAGCAAACAAACCCCCAACCTGATTAAAATTACTGCTGATGTATTTTACCAAATACCTATTTCTTTAAGGCAAAAAACCCCCAAACCTATAAAAAACCAGTAATGACAGAAAGAATAGATTGACTCCATTCACAATCTAAAAGAACAGTATGTAAACTACAGATTTATGTATGAACACTCTCTATTCCTTTTCTTTTCTGTCTAAATAAAAGATGTTCTTTGTGAAAATGTGGCCTTTTCAAGCTATTTCTTAAAAAAGCAAAACCTTATCAGATGATGCAGAATGTGCTTAACTATTGTTTGGCATGGAAGTACTATTTAGAGTTGCAGTTTATTCCTTACACACTCTCAAACTCCTGGTGTAAAAGTATGGGGCTTCTCACCTCTGAGGGGTCTGGATTTTTTGTCTCTGGCTTCTGACAGGACAAGGTTCCTCACCAGGACCATGGTATGAGGAATGGCATGTTACCTGTACTGTGGGGAAAAAACAAAAATAAAAGATCCTTTTTTTTCTCCTCTAAGATAGCATCAGTGTTTTGAAAAGGTGTATTTTTCATGTCATGTTCATATGCTGTGACTGCTGTTCATCAGGTACTGTTACAATTTGGAGAAAAAAATAGCAGTTCAAACTGTCTTTGTCATGGACAAGATGCTAAATTAGTTCCTATACTTTGGGCTAAATGCATCTTGTAATGTTAGCTAAAGCAGTTGTTTTGTTGGCTTTTTTAAATGCCTTTTGCCGTAGCCTGCACAAGGGAGATAAAGGTGAATTTAGGCATAATTTGAAGTGAAGGAAAGCCTCCTCATTGACTCTAGTGCATTTTGGATTGAGCTTTCTTCAATAAGGAAACTGAACAATTAATAACAAAGCTTATTAGCATATATAACAGAGTATATCTATGAACACAGTATAGCTATGAAAGTTCCTCTTCTTCTCCCTCTCAAGGTCTTTATTCAAGGTGTGTAACATTCCTTCAGTGCTTTCTAGTGACCTGTTTGTCTTCATTTAGACAAATCAGAATCAAGTGCTGTTTATTTTCTCAGTAAAATTCTGAAGGGTTTGTCTAGTTTGGTCCTAAATGACTTGAGCCTTTCAAAGCTCTTGCCTTGCTTCTGATTAATGTTCTTCTGCTGCTGCTTTTGGGGACTGTAGGGAGGCAAAAACTCTGGTTAACAATTTAAACAGAGAATAGAATTTCTTCTTGTATGTCTCAAGAAGAAATGAGCAAGTGTGAATAGCAGGAATGTGTTTCTCTAAAACAGTTGAATATTTTATCAGTGCTTGGGGAGTCAACTGCTTATTCATAGCGTATAGGAGATGCTGGGAATTAAGGCTTTACTTTCTGAGGTCCCTCTGGACCTCAGAAAAAAATATTCCAGGTTTTTTGTTCTTAAAATGCATAAAGTGAAAAGTCATTTGAACTAGAAAACTGTACTTTTCAGTACTTTGAAAATATGTTTTCTGAAATCCCTCTGGCTTGGGTTTCTTTTTCCTTCAACAAAATCTAGTTGAAACTGGTATATTTCCCAGTAGTTTTTTTGTTTTGACAAATAGTGCATTCAAACAGAAGGAACTGTTCCACTGAAGTGCTTGAAATCAAGTGCAATCCTAGGTCACATCTTGACCTGTTAGATCTAGATAGCAGCTGCTTGGAGTATAGCTGTCTTGTAGCAGAAATAAATGAGGGGTGGTGGTGGTAAGGGAATGGTTTTGGCTACAGACTCTCTTTCAAATAGCTGGTTGCACAAAACAAGGAAAGCTCAAAAGCAGTCTTGTTAAACAAAATGTTTGCCCTTTCAAGTTCCAATGGTACGATAAACAAAGGTTATTTGGATTCCTTCCTAGAAGCAGAAGGTAGAAGGAACATCTTTTGTTAATGCCGTTCTCTTAAAACATGCAGACTTCTTCTGTCTAGAATATTCCTGTCTCTCTTGGGAACTTGCTCCATTGATTTAATTGGACCAGTTAATATCCTTAATGTAAATAAGGGGTAATTTATCATGGTTTGAAATGGTTTAGCTTGGTGTGAATCCAGTCACCAGTGTAAGCTGTGAATCAGGGTAAATCTCCACTGCATACAGGGATTTCTACTGCAGTACTCACTTGGATAATATCTAGGGCATTGTGCTTTGCTGTTTCTGATTCCTGTATTGTTCTAAGGTTTATAACATTGATGCAGTGATCCATGTACACATAATCTGTTTTGGATTAAAACTGCAGCAGTCAGTAAAGGAGGTACTGATTTGGGTTCTTAAGTTTGTCAAGAATTACTCCTTTGCACGCAGTGCAGATTCTGCTCGTTCTCCCTCTGTGTAAATCCGTGATCCACACCAGTGCTAACCTGACAGAGGGTTGTCAGCACTTGGTAAAGTGATGCTGAAATAGGACAGTAACCCAGATCTTGGAATTCTTAATTGTGTTATATTCCATACATAGCCAAACACAAAATCCCACTGGGACTTGGTTTAAAATATCAGTTTTATTTTTAATTTCAAAATTGGTTTACGTTTTTCTGCAGAAGAGACTGAAATGGTAAAATGAGAAGGAACATGAGAAAATGTTGCAGGCTGACCTGTCTTTTTGAGGGTCAAAATAAAAATTTTTGTTCTTCTTATTTACTTGTTTTTAAATAAAACCTACCGGAGCAAGTGAGAGAGCCCTAATTTTGTTTTTATTTGTCACTAAATAAGGGAAGAGCTCTTTAATGGAGAACATGAATAATTTAGTATTTCATTATGACTCTTGTGAGCATAGTAGCTTGATGAAGAAAGTCGTGGGTGTAATTTCTAACAACATAGGGATTGAGCTCCTATACCCCTTTCAAAAGCAAACCAGAGCCCCCGTTGAAACCGTTTTACACTGCTTGCAAAACAAGACAGTGCCTCTGTGAGTGGGGCTTTGGCAGAGGTGGGCAATGCCAGCCTTTGCAAACTACTTCTGCCAGTGTAGGATCTGCCCTTGCTGCCTGTCTGCTAAAGTGAGAAAGGGAGAAGCTTTTGTCCTGCTGAACTTCCCGCCCTTGGCATTATCAAAGTTTGATTCATATGGGTGTGAAAGGAAATTAGATCTATTCAATTTCCTTGATTGCCTCCTTGCATCTCCCTTGAAAGCCCGAGACTAGGTGGAGTAGTGATTTTCCCTTTCCACTGTGGTAGCCAGTGTTTAAAAACAGGGGAGTTGTTCTTCGTTGGGTCCTGGTTACTGCACTGCCTGGAAAAGCTTGCTGCTGTGTACACTGAACCAAATTATTTTGAACCCTTTCAATTTCCTTTCTTTGCTCTTTTGTCTCACTTAGTAGCAGGGACCCTGGTTATTGTGACACATTTCATGACATGATCTTTTTGGATGCTTGACAAGGGTCCAGCTGGAGCCCTTTGTGGTAGTAAGCATTCAAAATTTTGCTTTTGTCCACGGGTATTTTTTACTTCAGGTGAATGCTGCTGATCGTAGCAGTAGCTCTTGTGTGTTCTTGTGCTGTACAGCAAGAGTATTTTGACTGCAGATATTGCTTACAGGGTATGGGAAATCAGAAAACTTATTTAAACTCCTAACAGCCTGGTAAGTCTCAAATCAAGATATTTTCAGGAGAGGAGAGTTCTTGCCTCTATTTTTTTATTAAAACCCCCAGTATCTAAAAAAAAAAAAAGTTTGCCAGACTGTGCTCTAGCATTTCTTCCTACACTGAATAATTTGATAGCCTAGAATAAGAAAAGCCTGCTTTCTGGTATGCTCATGGTCTTTCTCTTTTGGCTCTTTGCAATCTGCTGGGTTGCTGGTTTGCTGCCTCCCTGGATTTCCATGCTCTGACCAGCCCAGAGACATGAGTGGTTGTGCAGGAGAGGAGGTGTTTGAGATGGACAGACACCCAGGTGGGGCATGAGAACTTGTCTGCAAATGAACATTTAGACTGATGCCAAGTAGGAGGAGATAAACACCTAATCCCCTTATTGTACTTATGACCGTCCTTCTTGATTAGGTGTAAATGAGATTAAAGGTTCACTTAGGAAAGGATTTGCTGGTTTTTTTTATAGGGACCTGATATTCATGTTTGTTTTTTGTTTTCAGTCAAGTTTGCACATACAGCTTTCACGTGGCACTGAATTCAGGCAGCAGGAATTTGTGCATTGTTTTCCTCATGCCTAAAGATACTAAATCTGTGAGAGGCTTTGGCTCAGCCCCTCTCAGGCTGGCCCATGTGTGGGTACCATCAGGACCTGGGCTTTCCAAGCCTGTGGGAGTCAGTGGCACAGGTGATGGGCTGCGTGTGTTCAACGCCCAGAGCTGCACGCAGGGAGGGGGAAGCTGAGCTGTGAAGAGGATATGTAGGAAAAAGAGTGGAGCTGAGTGAAGCCAGTGGAGAAAGCTGGCATGGTAAACTCAAATTTTTCCCAGGAGAATGGGAAGCTTTCAGCACTGCCTCTGCTTCCTATTGAAATCCGCGTTAAGATGCATAACTCTGTTCCCACTGTAATCAAAAAGGCTGATTTTTAATAACATGGGAAATTCTGGGCTCAATAGAACTGCTCTTGAAAAAACTGTTTGTTAGAAGTAAAAGCAAGTACAGAAGGACCCCCGCCAACTAAACAATTCACTCAAGTGGCTCTTACAGCATTGAGACTCACTGTTTTAATTTAGTTGTAATGAAGGAAAATTTGAAGTAGTTGCCAGTGCTCACCCAGCTAGAGAAATGCAGATGACTCTTTTCATTTTCCAAACTATTTATATGTGAAGCTGCCCTGGGGAGGAGTGGGAAAAACTGAAATGATGTGTCATTGCTGAAATTGCTAAACTTCACTCCTTTTACCCATTTGATTTAGTTTTTTTATGTTTTCCAACAGCTGGCTTCTGATGAACAGGTGAAGAGTTTCCCAGAAAAGTCTCTGTGTCTTACAGTCATACTAATCTTAAATAGTAATTAATTACAGCCATATAAATCTTTAAATTATTAAATCTTGACATAATTTGGATTCATTTTTTAATTACTCTGGCTTAGGTTAAGTAAATGATCCAAGCATCTGCTACAAAATACAGTTGTATGCAATCAAGTCCAATTGATTTGAGATATTAATAAAGCGATTTCGTATTTTATAATACAAATTTATTTTCTTTTTTCCATCTGTGAAAGAAAATGTAGTCACAGAATGATATTGAATATATATTGGATTTTTGTTATTATATTTCTTCCCATGAGTGCTATACCCCCAACGGAAGAGGACAGCAAGGGCCAGTGTCCACTTCACTGAGGGCAAATTTTGGCCTTTACAATAATCCAAAGGACTGTGGTTGGATATTGGATGTGAGATTTGAAAGCCTGTCATTTTGAAGCTGTCAGTTCTACACTGTCTCTCAGTGCTTCAAATGATCAGGTCCCAGGTCTTATATTAGTCTAGGTTTATTTTCAGTAAAAGAGAAAAATATTTCCAGTTCTGGTGCAATATTACAAATGGATCAGATAAAAAGAATGATTCCATATTCTGAATCTGACAACATGTGACTCCTGAAGTGCCTGTGAAGTTTCTTTTAAACCCCTCCATACCCTTTATGCAGGTTTGCTTATTAGTTTTAAATAGGGCACTTGTTCTTCTTACGTAGACTGTTAATTGGAGATTAGAGCATTTAGCCTTTTAGCCTGCTAGTTTAATTGCGGTAATGTGTAAAATGTATCAGCAAATCCTGTTTGTCTGCGCCAACTGAATCTCTTAACTTCAGTCGGGTTCCCAATAGGCTGCTCTGTGTGTAAGGCAAATCCTAACAGCAGTGGCATTAGCTGTCTTGGCCCAAACCCCGTGAAATGAATAAAAAATGAAAACCAGACTGGCTTTCAGTTCCTGAGAGCTAAGTGACCCCTGCCATTAATGCTGGGAGACATGAATGAAGAACCATTCATTTGAGCTGTATTCTTGTGCATAAACAGCATGCTGCAGTCTCCAGGGCTGGCAACATGTCACCCTTTGTTACACTAAACCAACATGAAATAAAACTGGGAAGCCTGAAGTAAATAGGGAATCCACAGAGAAGGTTTTCGTGTGTGTGGTAAGAAAGACATGGGCTGAACTACTGGGTTGTGTGGCTGAAATAGAGGAGGTTAAGAACTACTTTTTTAAATTTTGGAGAGGTCAGGGTATGGAAGAACATGGTGCTGAAAGCAAGCAGGAACAAAAAGGTGAATTTGAGAGCCAGCTCAGAAAACCAGGTGTGTAAAACATAGTGCTTATTAACTTTTTAAAGTTTGTATTTCTAATGCTTATTTTGTGTATTTCTCATTTCAGATTGCCTGTTTGGTTCCTGTTGACCAGTTTGAGTTATACAAGAGGTTGAAGTTTGAACGAGGTGTGAAGCTTTTTGTTTCTATTACCTTCTCTTCTGTCAGGGGAGGCAGCGCTGTTATATACGGCAGAGACAGAGCCTGTTGAGTGAGTTAAGGAAGAGACAGAGAAAGCTGTCTTTGCTTTGAAGTAGTTTAAGAGCAGTCACTAGGTCTGACTGTGCTCCACAGACAAATTTGAAATTCTCTGTTTTGCAGAATCAAAAAAGCAGCATCTTAAGGAATTATCAGACTTTTACTCAAGCTTGTGGGCAGCACTCTCAGATTGTGTGCCTGGGGCTCCGTTGCTTTTCCGATGGCATGTTTGTCTTGGGTCCTTGAGGTGGTTGTACTGGTAGAACTTGTCAAGGTGCTAGAGGCTGGTGCAGGCCAGGGCACACAGTCCTTTTACCCATCCATAGCGATCTTCAGGGCTTCTGGGGAACATATATTCTGAAATGCTCTGTGAATTTTTGCAAGCCTCTCTGCAAAATAGCTTTGTTTACATAGAAGCCTCATATGTGTTCATCTCGTAGAGTTTTTATTCCCAAGGAACAGTAAGGTCCCCTCTTTCCTGAAGAAGGCCTGCTTTGTAAAGAAGTTTGAAACTGAAGGTCTCACTGAGGCCAAGCTTTCCGATGCTCTTCTGCATCAAGAGATGGTTCCTTGCCAAGGCTGAAGAAGAAACTTGCTAGTCAGAAAGATGAGATCCCATTCCTGGTTTAAAAGACTGTCACCAGCTTGAAAGTTTCAGCTGGAAGGTGCAGTGTTTTTCAAAGAACTCAGTGCGTGGTGGTGTGCAGAGTGGTGTGTCTGGGACACTGCCCCACTCTGCCTGTTCTCAAACTTTCCTTGAAAGACTGTATTTGTATTCTTGCTCTGCATGCCTGCTTAGATGCAGTGGATTTTGTAAGACAATGCAGAGGTCTATAAAAATTAGGTGAAGTAATGCATTTGAAAAGTTGGTTGGGTAGAAGAATATATAGGTTTTTACAGAATCTCATCTGACATGAGTCCTTATGAATGAGCACAAAGTACAAAAACTTCAAAATACTCAAATATGCCCCAGAGTTTATGAGCAAGTGCAGATTGTAGCTATGACTTTCTGGCACTCAGGCCAAAAAAAAGAAAAAAAAATCCCAAACCTTGCTTTTTTTTATTATTTCTTTCTCCTGTTTTACCACCTTCTTGTTTATTCTTAATTCGTTACGAAGTCTCTCCAGTTCATAAGCTAATCAGTGGCTTGTCTACAGTCCTAGACAGTGGAAATCAGAGCTTGTTAAATCACCATAATAAAGGGTTAAGAAAAAAGAGACTTTCTTGCAATATATTGATGTGTTTTATGTAAAACCTTTTTTAACTGAAGACTCTAAAACAATTGGTTTCCTGGTATCTCTTCCTCTATAACTAGCCAAAGATGAACTCATGATCTTTTGTCCAACTCACTGTTAACATATTTTTTTTACACTGCCTCCCACACAGAGAAGCCTGAAACTTGTCTGTTTTTTAAATCCTCCTTTCCTTTTCTTTCTTGCCTAAGTCTGACAAATCCTCTTCCACCTCTGCTATCTCTCTTCATTATGATTCGAAGATCTGTCCTTGCTCCTTTATGATAAAACTGGTGTCCAAGCAGCAGACTTAGACATAGCCCTTTTGCCTTGCCTTTTGGCCCCAGCAATAAATCCAGCTTACTGATGTCTGGGCACAACGATTCCTGCTCGCTAAAGCTCTGACCTGGACACCCAGCACTAATTCCAGCCTTTAGCCAAGACCTTTTGCCTATCTTGGATTTAGTGCTGTCCCCAAGGCTGACCTTTCTGCATTCGTCAGTGGGACTTGGCTTATTAGCTTCTGCTGGCCTGGAGCTGCATTCTCAGACCTGAGCCTTACCTGGCAAAGCCTGCCTGCCCTGGTCTGACACTCTTTTTCTGAAACTAACAATGAACCTCACTGATGGCATCTGCTGGGGATGAATTCTGACCCAGAATCTGTCCAGAGACTCCTTCCTGATCTTCAGGTGATTGGTAGAGGCCTTCCAGACATTTTCCATTGTGAGATGAATTTTGACAAAAAGTTGGAACACCCCAAGAAGGACTTATGCTTCCAACAGCTATTTCCCCTATCCCCCATCTGTGCTAGCTATGTTAATAGAATATATTTCTTCTTAATTTCATTGCTTTCTTTTTTTTAATGGGCCAATAATATTGTGTGAAAACATATTGATAAGTAATTGGTATGGAATGGTGTATCTATAGAAAATGGTAAAATTTAATAATAGATGCACTGACAGTATGCTATTCTCTTGTGGGTTTTGTGTTCATGGAACACAAACGCATTTTTAAAAACAAGATTTTTTGCATATCTGTGATTTCTCTGCATCCAGTCAGGGCCAAGCCACAGAGCTTCCGTGAAGCATATTTGTTAGAAGAAACAGGAATTGCTCTATGTCTGTTTAGGATGAGGTTGATGTAGTCAACAGAAGTAAAGAAACAGAGGAATGGTAAGTGGTTAGGGCACATGCATTATGTGTGTTTCTGTGTCAATTTCTCCGTAGGCCGAGTGGTAGATGAAGAGAATCTCCATTTTATGCCTGACTCAAAAGTAGTCCATTTTAAATGGAGATTTCTGTGAAATACAGTCATAGTCTTATCCTTTCAGTGAGTACCTCTTCTGAGCCAGAAATTATCTTCTTCAGGGTGTTGCATTCCCCCTTGTCTGCCACCTACATCTCACCTGCTTACTTGCATATTTTACGAAAACTGGCCAGATCCCTGCCCAAAACTGGCACTGTTTGGAAAAGTTTTCCTCCTGAGAGTGGAGGGAGTTGTGGCTGAACTAGCTGCAGGGAAGCCGGGGAAAGGCTCGGGAGAGAAATGGCCCTAACCAAGAAATGAAGCAACTTGCCAGAGCAGGATGATAGCCTCTTTCCTTTTTTTGGCTGTGCCTTTTTAGTTTTTTCTGGTTTCACTTGTACTCCATGGTAAACCAAACAGTATGAGACAGCATGGATTGCAAAACACCATCTGTAGGTTCTTTGTAAAATGGAGGAAGTGGGAGAGGAGGGAGTTTCATCTCATGCATTACATCTTGCTGCAACGAATTCGTAAAAACAGGTTTACAACCCAATTCCCCTCCTCCCAATGATGTCGAAACCAGACATTCTGTGTTTCACCCAAAAACAGGATAGGGGAGTTTAGGTTTTCAAAGCTGAATTTTCAACAGAAAACATGCAGAATCTATTGTGTGAAGGATTAAATGCAAAAGCAAATACTAGGCCATAGTCTTACCCAGTTCAGGGTTTCTTTTAAGAGACACCAAAGGAACATAGAGAAATAAAGATTTTTCGGTGAGGATATTACCTTTTTAAAAGTATGTAAATATGAAAAGTTACTTGTTTGACTGTGGCTCTCTCCTCCCTACAGTGAAGCTGAGAACTAATTTGTTTTTGCTTTCATTCCATAGAAAGCAAAGACAAATTTTGGGAGGCAAAGAAAGCATGTGCAAGACAGTAAGAGAAAAGAATGCAGCTAGATCTATGAAATGGCTGAAGGTAGATGGTACAGGTGTTTTGCTGTCACTTCCTAAATTATAGGGGACAACCTTTGCATGGAAATAGAAATTCTCTACATCTGTTGGAGGACTCTGACACAGAAATTACTTGAAGTCAGAGCACTGTGTACCTGTGTGTCCTGCAGCCAGCAGAGAAGACGAACATCCATGTGTGCTTTCAGCAAAATTTGCTAGAGAACATGTATGTGAGGTTCTTGTGCAGCTTTTTGTTTCAAGTGGGACAACTAATTTTATCTGCTAGAGGTGCTTTGTAATGGCTTTTGCCATCTCACAGGCAGGACTTCCACTGCCATTGGAGACATCCGCTCCATCTATTTATTTTCAGTGGTGGTACCAGAGAGCTCCCAGGGGAGGAGGAGGGACCAGGTAGCTCCTGCAGGCATTACAGCCCTCTTCTGGGGAGGCTCTGCAGGGTGTGTGTTCAGCTGCATCTCATGGAATTGAGTAGCAAATGAGCAACAGTGAATGTCTCCTAGCCGGGTTTTTGTTGCAAATTCCTTGAATAAAGATTGGGAAGTGAGAGAGAGGATCAACATTTATCATTCTCTGCAATGTGGTGATGACTGTAACTCAGTGTTTACACCCTGAATCTTGACTCTTGTAATAATCTGATACCAGACAAATAGTAATGATATGATACAGTGAACATTAACTGCAGTTTATAGATAGAGGAGAGTAAATAAGGCATGGAAAGTGACTTGACATTAATTTAATTACAGTCCTGCTGCTGTTTATATGGAAGCTACTGCATGGCTTGTACATGTGAAAGACATGGGGTGGCCTAGTGTTACAAAAGATGCGTGCTTCTCAGCAAACAGCAGTTAGGTTCATATGTTGAACCTCCCTATAAAAAGGCAAGGAACACATTCTGTGTAGTGTATTTCTATTGTTGCAATGCTTTCAGTGCAACTGCTTAGCAGAGCACAAATGCAGACTTGCCTAATGAAGAGAAGGCCCAAATGCCTGTGGGCGTGGGTGCGGAGTGCTTTGGCTCCCACAACCTTGTGCAGGATTGGGTGTTGTATACCTAGACATATGTCACTGGAACAAGAAGGGGACTGTTTAAAGAGTGTTATTTCTCTCTCTGTTGCATTTCAGAAGTCCACTTGGACCCCCAGAGGACATGGTGCCCCACAGCCGACTGCCAAACAGTGTGCCACATCGCACCGAGCGAGTCAGGAGCACCGGTGCCAGTGGAGTGCCCCGCCTGCCACCTGACCTTCTGCTCCTCTTGCAAGGAGCCGTGGCACGGGCAGCACCTGTGCCAGGAAAACCAAAATACTCCGGTACCAACCGAGCAGGGGTAAGATGGGAATCCATCATGGCCATGCAGTCTTTCGGTTCCTTACATCACAGGTCCTCACATAGGTTCATGGAGCAATTTCCTTCTAGGAGACTGTCCATCTCTCCTGGTGTTTCCTAAGTACAATTCTGGCCTAAATATTACTTTAAATGATAAATTTTATTTTTTAGTACTTAATATTTGACACATCTGAAAGGTGAAGCCCTCCAGGACTTTAGATCTGCCTAAAGGCTTTGCTCACATGCTAGAATTATGACCTGTGCCCATGAAAAAAATCCAATATACCAATATTGCAGGATCCAAATTTTGCCTATACTGTGATTAAGACATCACCCCTGCTTAATATTTATAGAATCTCTGCATTGAAAAAACTTTTCACAGAGTGTAAATTTCACTTGGTGTGAGAAGCCTGATTTATGCTAATTTTCCTTAAGTGTAAACAACCTACAGATCAGGTTGTAGAAGTCATTAATCTACAGAAGAGAGACTTTTGTGTTTAAATTATGTCATGTCTTTGGCTATCCCTCTTTGTTTTCAGAATCAGGTTATGTTGAGTCATGTATTCAAAGTTTTCTATAATTTTTTTTCAAGAAATGAAAGACTTGAAACCTAGAGCATTCTGCTTGCTAGAGACTCCATTGAGTAGGAGTTGCCAAAAAGCTCTTGCTATGATTTTTCTTCTTTAGTTGTGATCTCTGGCTATGGTGGAGTTTAAGCCTATTTTATTCAGACAAAGACAGTGCTATGAGTTGCATAATCCAGTCCTGTTAAATGAATTGTGCAAGGTCTCTGTAACAAAGTCCTAAGTTTTAATGCTGTAGGTGATTAATTGTGGGTATAGTGGGTGTTGGTTTTATATAGCATAAAGGAACAGGGCAAGGGATTTTCACTTTTGTGTGATATTAATAGTCTTACACCTAGTAGTGCATATGCTTCAATGTATTGTACTGAAGATAAAAAGCTTCACACACTGAGTGTGTTAGGACAACAACATTAGATGCTCTGAAAAATAAGCACAATACACATCAGGCAGTGGACCTGAATACCAACAATTACATTCACATCTCACTTCAATGTTTCCTTACTTTTCTAGATTCCTTATTGGAGCAGAGACAGAGGCACCAATTAAGCAGTGCCCAGTTTGTCGAATTTATATTGAGCGAAACGAGGGCTGTGCTCAGATGATGTGCAAGAACTGCAAGCACACGTTTTGCTGGTATTGTCTACAGAACTTGGATGTAAGTGCTGCAGAAAAACCACCAGGATAAAGAATAATGGCATTAGGGTTAGTCTGAGGCCCTGTGTAAGCTCTTCATTAGTTCATTGCTATCGTAGCGAATTTCTTGGCTCAATTCAGCTTCTGATTCAGTTTCTTTCTCTTCTCTCACCCAGTGCTTTTATTTATATGAATGTAATTTTTATTTCTTCCATAAAGGGTTATAGCTATGTCTACGGGTCCCATGTTAGTTCTTTGAGGGAAATGGGACTGACACGTTGCTTTCTGGAGGTTTGTTCCAGCAATACCTTGCTTGGATTCCCTCTTCCTAAAAACAGTTTGGTTGAGAGTGAGGGAGATAAATGTCTTCCACCTGTTTCAACAGCAAAGGACACAGCCTGTCTAAAAAATGGTATGGTACTGGGTGAAGGGGGTTGTTCCATGGTATGGTGGCTTAAGGGCTCCCTGCTAGGGAGGACTAGGTCTCCTTTACTAGTCCATCTCTAGTGCCGTGTTTGCTGAAGAGAATGATTAGGCTTGAGGATAAAAATGTTGGATCATGAACATGGATTGTGAAGTGCATGTTGCTAGTTACTTCTCAAAGGTTGCAAACCAGTCTGGACTCGTGTGGACTTCAAGTATCCTAGCAGCATGAAGAGGCCTAGAAGTAATGCACTTGTATATATGGCAGCTTGCCCTTTTGGCACAGTCGTCAGTAACAGCTGTGGGAGTGTGAAAAGGACTTTACCAGCACTTGAAATAGAATTTTATGTGCTGCGTGGCTTTTCTTGTCTTTTTTGTACTCCACAGCGAGCAAACAATGAGAGTTCCTCAGTCTTCATCCTTTACTCAGCATGCTAAACAGGTTTCCCTTAGTGTTATGTCCCCTTTCTGTGTGGGTGAACGTGCTTTTTCAACATGAGTCCTAGGGCTTGCCTCAGAGTACATGCAGTACACGGTGATTGCTTAACACTGTGCTCAACCAGAAGAGTGTCACATTCTTGCAGACTCCACAGACATGCCCTTATCGAGATTTTGTCAGTTCAAAGGGAGAAAGAGAGAAAGAAACTGTAGTTGTGTGATTCAAATGTAGTTTTTCTGAATGTGTGGGGGTTACAGGAGCTCCAGGTGTAGATTAAAGTAATACCTGCAAAGCCAGAGAGCAGAGCTGAAAAATGAAAGGGGAAGCAGCATCAGGTTACAGCACAGTGGTTTAAGGAGGGTAATGCAGGGCATGAGTCACCTTCTGAAGAAAAGAATGGGTAGTTTAATAAGTATTAATGGTAAAAGAGAAATGAAACAGGATTTTTGTACTTTTTATATTTTACTGTTAAGTCTAAGAGGAAAATTACTGTGAAGTACAGCAGGAGAACAGAAGGTAGAATACTTCAGGAAGATGATCCCTCACATTGTTAGTTTTCAGAAATGCCTGTTGTTTTCAGTTCCCTTTATCATCACCGAATTATAGACCAGGTACTTGTGCAATTAGGTGAAAATCATGTGCTTATGCTTTTTAAAAGTGGAGGAGGAAAGATGCTGTATGGTAGCTCAGGTGCCAAACATACGGCAGTTTCTGAAACTGCAAGAATTTACTTCAGGTAATTATTTAGAAGACAGGTGAACTTGTCTGCTGGCAGCTGGCAGTTTCGAAGCAGTGCCAGGAAGGTTGTGTTTCCACTCTGGTCTTGAACCTCTCCCTGCAGTTCTGTAACAGCTTCTCCTTTTGTTTTTCAGAATGATATTTTCTTACGACATTACGACAGAGGCCCTTGCAGAAACAAGCTGGGCCACTCACGGGCTTCAGTGATGTGGAACAGAACACAGGTGTGTTCCTAGCCAGCTGGGCAGAGTTTTCATGCATGCATGAAGCAAGGAGATTTTAGCCTTCAGAGAAGAACCAAGATTACTATTTTCATATTTTCTTTTTTCTTTTTTTTGTGACCTATGTTATGTTTGTGCATGCACATGCATATTTTATTTTCCATGCTATCTAAATTTGTATTTTTCACCACCCTGTCTTTCAGGTTGTGGGGATCCTCGTTGGACTAGGTATCATAGCGTTGGTGACCTCCCCCTTGCTGCTTGTGGCATCTCCATGCATCATCTGTTGCATTTGCAAATCTTGCCGGAGCAAAAAGAAAAAACCTAGCCTGCCCACAACCTAAAACTCTGTGTCTTTTTGAGTCTCCATCTGTACAGCATATGTATGTGAGAAAGCACAATGGTTGTGTTTTGGTGCCATACCTCCCAAATAATGCTCCCTTTTTTTGCCAGTTCTTGGGATAAGTGCCTATTCTTTACAGGCTACTCTATCACTAACAAGTCCTAGTGGGGGAAAAGTCGAGGTTATTGTGCAGTACATATAGTGTAGGTTTTTGCTTCCTGAAGTGAAAAACAGGACACCACTCAGTACTTCATACCCTAAATATGATCTACCATTCAAGACTGATAGAACATTCCTATTTTCCATCAGCTGCACGTGACTTGATCTTTGCATTACTCTGTCTTTGCAGATTCAGTCATTACTGTCGTGCTTGCTGTTGGTTCTTGGTGACAGTCAGATTTCTCAGAAAGTTTTGGGTCTTTTGTAAAAGAGGTAGGGAGAAAAGCCTGATTAGGTTCTTCTGTCTGCTAGCTTGTGTCCAGTTAAATGTAACAACCTGTTAAGAAAATATGTTTGGTTGTTTCCTGTCAATTGGCTGCCATGGCATTTCTTTCAGCACTGAAATCCATTTGATTTTTACCATTGATCTCAACTACAGAAGTGAAAAAACAGCAGAACTGTTTCTAAGATAGGGCTCTCTTTTGAAAGACTGGACTATCTTGAGAAAACAGCTATTTTTTCTCACATAAAACATGACATATGTACCATGAAATATTAGGAATATGCATATTTCCCTACCATTGGGCATGCCTTTTGTCAGTACCATGGGTGTAGCAAACTCACAGTGAAGGTAATATTGTAAGAAAGACTGTGATACAGTTCTCATTTTGTGCAGAGTGTTGGGATCCTGGTTGAGTGTCAGCATGGGTGCAGATATACCAAGTACATATGGGCAGTCAGTATATTTTTTTCAACAGTATATGTGGGGTGGCAGCAAGAACCCTGTTAAAAAGTTTTTGAAACCAGGCTAAGCCAAGCCCTCCTTCAAAACCTTGTGGATCTGCTTAAGGGAATACTTGAGAAATGCTATGTAAATGTGAGCTCCGTCTATTGGTGGGTATTTCTTTTGTCCTGCTCAAGGTTAACAAACTCTTGTTACTGATATTTTTTAGTTACTCTAAATCTGGAAGGCTGTCATTTAATAAGTGCTTCATTTTAATTTGGTGCCTCACCACCAAACCAGTTCAAACCCTGATACCAGTTACACCTGTATAAGTTCACTGAAAGCTCACTGAAGAGCTGGAATTACTCCAGGTCACTCAGGAGCAGCTGAGATCAGACTCTGCTCCCTGGAGTTTATTTCCTTAATGGATTGTGCACCTCACAACCAGGGCCGGTGGCGCTTTTGTTCTGGACTCCCGTCTGTGCATTCTATATCTGTGGGAACAGATTCAAGTTTGCACTGTACAATTGGTTGTAATTCCAAACCCCTTTCCATAAGGGCTGCAAGGTTTGAAGGGGCTGCTCGGCCCGAGCGTGGTGTCGGGCTCGCGCTCCGCCCGGCTGCCCTCTCCGAGCACGCAGCGCGGGTCACCCGGAGTGCTGCAAGGGTGTCTGTGTGTGGTGTTTGGCCGAGCCTCAGGAACTTTGCCTTCTTGGCAGCTGTAAATGTGACCTTTTTTCTGTTTAACTTCGCTCTCTGGTTACTGTAACAAAAGTGGCAGGTGTTCTTCTTTTGAGAAAGTGTAGTCTGTTGAGCAGACTAGCAAAGACAGAGGCCTTAAATGATACTGTCTGTTTTACTTTTTAATTGATTTCTTTTATAAATACTGTCGGACTTTGCTACCAGTCGTGGCTGGAGGGCAGGCAGTGCTCACCAGTGTGAAAGGCTGTATTTATTCTTCATCCTCAGCTTTGAAGGGAAGCAGAACAGTAGACAGTACATTCTAAATACAGAGTGCAATGCAGGCAACTGCCATTTATAATAAATAAAGAATGTTTTCTGTATGTGTTTTCTTGAAGAGCACTAACAGTAGTGCTTTGGGGTACTTGTGACAGATTAAAGTGTCCAGCCCTTGGCTTTGCACTATTTTTCTACCTACGTTTTTATGGCACTACTGTCATTTCCATTTTATTTATGAACTTGAAGTTGCAAGTCTTACTTCAACAAAGCCTCAAGGACAAAGATGTAGGAGCTGTACAGTTTCTTTTAACCATAACCAGCATTGCAATGTACCAATATCCTTTGCATGTTAAAATTTGAGGGTTTTTCATGTTTTGTGATCTTACCCATGACTGATGCATCCTTTGCTAGTCTGGTTTCTTTCCTTGTCCTCCCCCTCTTTCTGTTGGCCTGTTTTTGCTAAAATGCCTATTTGAATGAAGGTGTTGGATCTTTTTTTCATTAATACTGTTGTGTTAATGAAACTGTCAGGTCCTTCCCTCTGTCAAAGAAACGCAGCTGACGGCAGCTCTCTTGCACCAGTTTAAGTGCCTGGTGGGCGTACCAAAACTGGTGTAAATTAATCATGCAGGTGTTAACACAGCTTGGCAGTCTCAGCGCCAGTCCAGGCATCTAAGAAATCTAGATGTGGATTGGTAGCCCAGGCTTTTGCTGGAGGTCTTTGCACAAAAACTGGATAAGGAGAGAAGGAGCTACAGGCACCCCTTCCTTTGGCTGTGTAGGTGCAACAAATGGACCAAGAAAGAAGCTCCAGACATCTTCAGAGCTCAAAATTACAGCTTTACAACATCTTTCTTTTAAAGACCATGTCCAGTGCCCCAGGTATCCTGGCTTTTCATTGCATGGGAATACTTGAGCATGTGCATTAAGTAGACCCTGGCCTGGGCAAGTCAAGCAGTAGCTGCACTGAAGTGCTGGGAGCAGGAAAGCCCTGTTGCTGTGTTTTCCAGAAGGCAGCTATTTTGCACCAACTGGCTATGCTCACAGAGTTTCCAGAGAAACATTTTAGCAGAAATCTTTTTACGGTGTTGGCTTTTGCTTTTATGTTGCTTTGGTTTGTTTTTTAACTTTACAAGAAACATTAAAGTCACTTTATAAAAGATTTATTGAACGCATGACAACTAATACTAGTAATAATTAGGGAGAATGAAAAAAGACAGAACTCTGACTACATCTGACTCTCCTTAATCAAGGTATCTGTAAATCCACCTTCCTGAGCTCCATCTGTGCGACGTAGTTGGGGCACATTACTACCACTGCTCTTCCCCTCTCTCTTCTTGCCCCTGTGGCGGGTGGCTGGTGTGGGGGCAGAAGCCAGGTGAGAGCTCAGGGCTGTGGCAGTGCAGGTAGCACACAGGAGCACATTGCCCACCCTGGACTCATCACCAGTTTGTGCTTGGGCCTTTAACCACTGAGAGACACCTTGGGGGTTTTAGGCCTTTAATGTCACACTGAGAGCAGTCACAGACGTCTCTCTTGGAGGACAGAAGTGGGAAGTACTCCATTCCTTCTGAACCAGGAGCATTCAGACCTTATGAAAATTGGGCTCTAGGTGTTTAAAGGTCAGTTCCTAAACTTAAGAGACCAGTGCTAGGAATCTGGATTTGTACTGCATCTGGCCACAAATCTCCATGGACACATACCACGTCATTTCCCATCAGTCACTGGGTCTGTGTCAAATACAGCTGAAAATCTCATTCAGCATTCCATGTCCTTGGGTTAAAATGAGGATGATGATACCTGCTCCCAAATCCATCTCTTAATAAAAAGAAGATATTTGTCACATGCTACAGCATAAGTGCATCTCTGCAGTATTTATTCCAGAACTATAGTGGGTGTTCAGTGCTGCCCTTCAGTAAGTGATGGTTTATTTTTGTTGCATGGGGTTACTTACCCCAAAGAAGGGCATGAGGGGTAACAATAATGAATGTTTCTCAGGGCTTTAATGATGCTAAATGCTACATCTTGTTGTCTGTCCAGTAACACAGCATGAAGTCCAAAGATAAGTTTAAAATGTACACAAATTTTACTTGAATGGACTAAGAGAAAGTGGATATTGCCTCCATATTTGCATGAAGAAATAAATACAACTCGACAGATACAACTGCATTTCCACAATGGGGCAATAAAATCAACTTTTGGCCGCTCCATTTTTTGGTACCACAATGGGTGGTTGTGCTGTAGTGCCTGCTGCTTTAAAAATTTGAAATCTCTTTTGTACTGTAATCTCCTTCTCCCAGTCATTCTTTCTCAAACTAATTCCTTTTATAATCTTATTTTTCATCCTGTATTTCAGGCCAAGGAGTCTTAGAGCAAAGCTAGTAGATTTCTTTGTATGAGGATAAAAATCTTCCAGCCATTTTCTCCCAGGTTTTAAAAAGAAATTTGATGCTGAGTTACCTGACCAAAGACAGAAATTCCAGACTTGGCTTGTTTAGAAAAACTTACTGAGACTTAAGAAGTTATTTTGTAAGACCTAAATAAGGGCTGCTTTGTTAGAGCTCATAGATAAGGGAGCCCTACAGCTTTTGAGCTTCACAGAAGAGATGCTACTATTGTTAAGCAGACTTCTTTGGAAATGTTCTGGGGGAAAAAAAATTTAAAAGAACCTCCATCCTGTATACATATTTTTATTATATTAATCAAAAATACTTCTCTTGTATAGATTCATAATTTAGGGATTCAAACACTCTGGAGGCTTTCTAGGGTATACTTACCCAGGAAGATAATCTTACAAAAGTGCCGAGGCAGTTGAACAGACTGTGCTAGTTATAAAACAGTTGTCAGACATCTCTCACACATGACTGTGTGGGATGAGATCATAATTTACATGGCTGGAAATAAAGATGTGAAAATTTACCTTTCCTGGAACAGCAAGAGCTGGTTCTTCTGCAGTCTTCTGGATGGTTAACTTACTGCTAAAGCTCTGGAGAACTTCAGTCTCATTTTCATTTGCCCTCTAGTTAGTAAAGTAATAAAGTGAGAGCTGAATGATGTTGCTGAACAGGAAGCCCAAAAGTCTGTCTTGTGTCACGACACTCAAGTTTCTCATAACCAGTGTGGTTTTATAATTTATTATTATAATTTATGCAGTGCAAATATAATTTATAATTAGTAATTATAAAATACTAAGGATGAAGTATCATTGCCTTTATAATATGATAGATTTATTTTAATTGCATTCATACTGGAAGGCTTTTCTCTTCTGCTTCCTATAGAGGTGGTCATGGTGCACCTGGCAAAGTAAATTTCTGTGATATGATGCAGTCCACAGTAAATGTTTCCTACTATTTTGTAGTTATATTGGAGGTGTTTTTTATGATCCCTTAAATTAGTTCTTTGAATTGAGCAAATCTCTATTGTTAGGAAAGGTACTTTGCTAGCAATGAATTTTATTGACCATCACAATCTGAGCTATAAAAGATGACAAGGTTGACAAGGTCCACCAGCTCTTTAGAGGACACAACCTCATTCTTATCCCTTCTTCCCAAGAAACTTTATCTTTTCTTGGATGAAAGTTAAGGATGTCAGTAATTTGCTTGTGCCTTCTGGATGTCCAGACAGAAGCTGCAGCTTCTGGTAGCCATGTGCCAGGAGATCCCAGACAGGTTGAATGTGTGATGCTGCAGCATGTGTGCAGTGAGTTGCTTAAATTTCAAGAAGGTGCCTGGGCTTTATGGCTTCCTGGGGCCCATGCAGTGGATGTGGTACACAAGGGACTCGTCCAGGTGACGCTTCAAGTGCCACCAGCTCTATGGCACCTGTTGTGCTGGGCAGTCTCACCATGTTTGAGCGTATCCCAGATGTTCATCAGGGGCCCTATCTCAAGCTTGCCCTTCCCATAGCTACCCACCCACCTCCAAATCGCCCCAGAACACAGAGCAAATCTGTTAATTTTCCAAGTCTCTCGCTGCTGGCCTGGTGCAATTTCACAGGAGCTTCAGTTGGCATGAGCTATTTGGAGCTCAGCTGGTCTGATCATTTACTTTTCCCTAATGAGCAAGGCTTGGGAATGAAGAGAAGCAGAACTGTTCTGTACGCTGGTATTGGCATCACAGGCACCAAGGGTCGCCGTGTGAGAGCTCTTTCAACTGCCCCAGCATTGCTTATTTCTGAAAAAAGCCTGTGTTTTAAATGTGTGTAGGTGGAAGTGTCCAGGTCTGACACTGGCTGTGTTTGTGTGCGTGGTGTGAACCAGCAGCGGCCATGGACCCCTCTCCTGCCCCTCGCAGATTTTACATTCTGTTTATCTATATTTTTGGTTTTTTTCTTTTTCTCCAGGTAATACACTTTCTTCACCACTTTTCTTCCGGTGAAGGGCAAAAGGGTTTGATCTTTGTAAGATTTGTTAAAATATTTTTGTGTTTATAAGAAGAAAGGTGACAAGTATAAAGAAATAAGTGCTTTTGTAAATTTTTTTTTTGTGGTATGATTCAGCATTTAAATGTTTTACAGATGCAGTTTTTTGCACTCCCTCTGCATATATTCATAAGAATTATATTTATTTTCTGTCTTTAAGGTTTACTTTGGTTTTTTTTTTTTCTGATGTTATAAAATGCGATATGTGCAACATTAAAAAATTAGTGTAAAGACATTGTCTCATTTTGTTGTAATCTTCAACTGCCTTTAAAAAGATAACAGAAAATTTATGGAAAGAATTTTAATACATCAGATGTGCTTAATGGAAATTTTGGGGATAAAAGAAGGTAAAAGAGCTGGGATCAAGAGTCTTGACTCTTATTTACTTTCTCAAGAATAATTGACATTAAAATCCTTTTAAAGAGTGTGGGGCAGGCTCTAGATTAGCCCTGGGAGCTGCTGCAGTGCCGTGCAGACAGCGGTGATGTTTGCTCTCTGTAGGTGGGATGCAGGATGACTAAAGATCTGCTCCCTTGCAAAATCTGGTGGAGACTGTGGCTTGGGAGCTACCAGGAGCTGGAGCTACCCCAGGAAGTGGATGTGGGATGTGTGGCAGGCTGCACAAAGCAAAAATCTGCTGCTTCAGAGCCCCCTTTCTCTTCACTTGCTCCCTCAGCCCTGCCTGTGCTTGCAGCAGAACGGGGCCTCCTGCTCCAAGTTTCCAAAGGACCTGATGGAAGGCTACATCCTGCCGTGCACTTTCAGACATCCATGCTCCTTAGTTTCCTCACACTCCCACATCCTGCAGTGCTTGCGCGAGACAATCGCAGCTGTGGTTTTGAGCATCACACATGAAGGCGATGTTTACCGTTAAATATTTCTAGTTTAGCTACAATTACTCAGCATCTGAAGGTAGGATTTTCCAACTGGCTGACACATCCTTGAAAATCCTGTGTGTCCTCTGTGGGGCTTTTCACCTCAATATATTATCTGAAAGGTCTTGATAGTTTTGCCTCAGAGAACATGTTTTCAGGGTGAAGGTTGAGGAGAAATACCACCATTGTCACGTACAGCTCAAATTTTGGTCATGAATGTACATTTTTTTCCCCCACTAGTTTGCTTAGAGTAAATTCAGCACTGATATTATTCCACTTAAACACAGTAAGATTTTTTTAAAAAAAATATTTTTAATGCGTGTGTGTGTTCGAGGCTGTGGTCTTGTGCAACAAAGCAGGAGCAGCTTACCAGTACACACATTAACAAAGGTGATGACTGAAGGCTTCCAGCACAGCACTTTTCCTTCAGAGGATCTTGCTGATTACTGAGGAACCAGCTTTCTGATGGGAATATGTCCGTTCTGTCAGACTTGTGATGGTCACCAGCTGCTGGCAGCCAGTGTGCCTGGTACCCTGCCAGCAGTGGGCAAACTGCCCAGCTTCCCACCTGGTAGATGAGTGAACTGCCAGCTCCTCACCTGGCAACTTTGAAGAAAAACACCAACAAATCTTTTCCAAGAAAAAGGTACATGTTACTGAATTTCCAATATTTAAAATTCCAAATCAGACTAGTCTAAGCAACCCAAACATCTTCTGGCCAGTTTTGAAAATAAAAAAAAAACACGCAGTGGATTCAAATTTTATTTGAGCCCAGCTTCAAGGTACAATTTCCCCTCCCAGCTTCCGCACTTGTCATGAAGACTAGTTTTCTTCAAAAGCTTTTTATTTCAGAGTTATTTGTAACCAAATCCCTCAATTTTAAACTCTCCAAGTTTTTTGAGATTACATAAGATGTCATTTACCTTCTTAACCTCTGTGTGTGCACATCCATCCACTCACCCAACACCCACTTCTGCACTACCCACAGTCTGATCTATCCTTCCAGTTTAACAAACCCAACCCACATCAGCCTCTTAAAACATTTTTCCTGGTCTCCTTTTTGCTCTGGGGTGATCCTGTGGGTGATGCCACCCACCCCATCATCATTCTGTCACATTTCCCTGTGTGGCCCGTGACTCCTCGTGGGAATCCCTCCTCCTCTGTAGGCAGCGATGGTCTGCCTCTCAGAAGGATTGCCCTTGCAAGTACCTTTCCCAGTGTCCTTTGATCCTGGTGCCTGCTTGGCAGCTCCTTTCTCTTTCAAGTTCCACAACTTTTCCCGTCTGAAAACTTCTTAGTTTTTGAAAACCAGAAATCACGGAAAATTAGAACAAAAAGGCTTGTCTTTCTACAGAGCTTTCCATGGATAACACACAGTTAAAAAAACCACCAAAAAATCCAAAAACCCGAAGCAACATCCCATACCACCCACAAAATCATACTTCTCAGAGGAAATGCTTTCCACTTGGTACCGTGTGTTACTTCTTGCATGGGATGTCTCATGCTGAGCTGCTCAGCCCAGAGAACACCTTGTTAACACCTCTGTAGTGAGCCACATCTGCAGGCACTGCCATGCTGTCTCACAGGTGTCCAACGGGAAAATTCAAGGCTTCAAATCTGTACTGTGATACTCAATATAAAAAAACCTAAATCCTTTCTTCTCATTCCTTTCCCTAATCTGAGCTCTAGCTGTGCTAGAGAGCAGTGCACCTAGCAATAGGTGCACTTTAAAATTCAGCAGGGATGCTGGAATAACCGTGTCAGAGATTTTAAGTCTTGCGTCCACACCTGCCTGAAGATGTGCTCGTGATTTATCCAAAAGGGGAAAACTGCAGGATCTCTGATTTTTCCAAATGGGGTTATAAAAAGTGTCTGCAGAAGGGTGAAGCCTCTGAGCAAGAGCACCCCATGTCTTTTTCCTTAGTAGTGTCATGTAGTAAAGAAATGAAAAATCCTTCCTGATGCTGACCCTTTCTTAGTATAATCCATTATCAAGCACAGTTGGTAATTTCACAGTCTCACCTTCTTGAGATCCATGCCAGTCTCAAGAGCTTAGGCTTTGAGAAACCTGGAGGACTGGCCAATTACTAGGTAATTGTGTTTTCCTGGGTCTTGGCTAAAAAAAATTGTATTTAAGCCCAGGTGGGCACAGGTGCCTGTGGTAGTGTGTGTGGTTCCCAGGTGTGAGAGATAAGGGACTGTTGCTGCTTCCAGCAGCTCCTGCTCGGCCTGGGCACCACAGCTACTGGGGAAGCTGCTCTGGGAGCTGTTGGATTGGCCCACGTGAGTGTGTCTGAACATCCTTTTGCTTGGCTGGGTTGCACAGAGAAGTTGTGGGTGCTCTATCCCTGGAAGTGTTCATGATTGGGCTGGATAAGACTTTGAGTAACCTGGTCTACTGGAAGTGTCCCTGCCTGTGGCAAGGGGTTGGAACTAGATGATCTTAAGGACTCTTACAACCCTAACCATTTTGTGGGATGGGGGTCTGTGGGTTAGGCCCTAGGAAGAGGACTCCAGGGAGTGTCCCGTGAAAGTGCCCAGAAGCAGTGCACTAGAGGAGGTAGCTCAGGACCTTGAGCCTTGCTCAGCTGAATGTCTCTTGAGAAAGCTTTGAGGTTTTTTTTAACTGTACCTGCTCTTATTTGGAGGTTTTTTCCTCCTGGTCTTCCTGGGATTCCCAGTCAGAGCGGACAGTGAGATATGCAATGGGAAAGATCAAGGGACTGATATCTGACTCCCTGGGATACTGAAGCTTGTCTAAGCTCTGTTGTTCTGCCCTCAGCACTACCAGAAGAGGGGAATTAATCTGTCTTCTGCTATGCTGTGTTCAGTTTTGCTGACCTATACTTTGCCCATTTAGCTGTTGCCTGGAAGGGATGGTGTTCCTGACGATTTTTCTGCTGGAGAGGCCTTGAGGCATGTCTGCTGCCAAAGTTGGCTGAAGTGAGCAGTATCGTAGTGCCAGTGGCACCAAGTGAGGTAGTGTCGTTTTAAAAACATAATCAGAATGGAAAGGAAACTTCTAGCTTTGCTCAGGCTATGACTACAAACAGCTAAAATGTGACACACCCTGGGGCCTCCAGCATATGTCATCACAAGGTTCAGTAGGGAGTAGTTTGTGGCTCCTCAGGGGCAGTGGTTTCAAAGTGGTAACAGGGATGTTCTGGGCTATAGCCAGACCTGAGTCCCTCTTGGCTGGGCAAGGAAGTGTAGCAGGGCCAGATATATCTGTAGTGGCTCAGAAACCAGAAAAATGCTTGCGGTAGTGGTGGGTTGGCTGGGTTTTACACTCATTTCTACCACCTCTGAGCTATGTTGTCGTCACATCACCCTGATATGTGGTCTAGGGCTCTTGGCAACAGGAGAACTCTTGTAGACAGAGTGGAGGCTTGGGGTGGCTGTAAGAAAACTTTCCTCTTCTCTCTCCTCCACCAAATGAATAACATTTGGTATGGTGTTTAATCAAAGGCTTCAGTCTGTATTGCAGGTAGCTTTTGGAGGAAAAGACACTTCACTAGTTAGCCAAAGGTGTCCTGGTTAAAGTTCGGCTGGTAAATATGACCCTCTTACTAATTCTATTTATGAAGATGAGTGATTTCCCATAATGTCCCATCCCTCATATAGACTGTGATGCTTGTGGGTTTTCTTTCTGCCTGTGCCCTCCAGACAAGTGGCCCAGCTGTTCATGCTGTTATCTGATAATTTGAATTGGAACCTGGTACAGCCACTCCAGAGGATCTCTCTGCCTGAGCACTGTGAGAGGTGGTAAATGTCTCCTTCGCAGGGCTGTGCTGCTGCACAGAGCTTGGCTTGGACCTGTTCATCACTTGTAGGGAGCTTGGACAGGGTCCTACCATAGTGAGATGAAGGGAGAGCTTTGTCACTAATTTGGTCCTTTCACCTCTCTTCTCCACGTAAGAGTCAACTTCTTTCAACAATGCCCTAATCCTGTCTTCGATGAGCCAGTAAAACTGTCTGTGTGCTTAAGGTGAGACCTGTTTATAGAGGAAACACAAGGGGAATAGGCATGGTTGTCGAAGCTTTTTTTTTTGGGACCTGAACAGGGCATATGCAAGATGCTTCCCAAGAGCCTGGAAGAGGAGGCAGGTTTGGGGACCCAGGGGGAAACCTGACTGCTGCTGCCCCAGTGTCTCTCCTGCCTTCCAGGGCTCTGTTTGCATTTGCTTCCTGGCAGCTCCTGGTGTGGCAAGACCCTTCCTCTGAGCCCCTCCAAATCCCTCTGGAAATTAATATTGCAGAGAAAGAACAAACCTGACTGCAGGGAGAGAAAAACACTTTCAAAGTAGGGAAAGGCAAATGCCTGTCAGAGGACAAATCATGGGAGTAATGTGTAAGGCTATATTTTTTTTGTTAATTTTTGTAAGATGACTTGGTTGAGCTGCCAGAGCTCAGGCATATGGGATCAATAAAAGAATTCAAAGAAAAGAGCATGTATGTAAACAACAGGGGGTAACTCAGCAAAAATCAAGCATGTACTTCTTTGTTAATTAAAAGCAAGCCCCTAATTCTAAGCTTCTGGTGGTTCATAGTCCCTCTAAGGATTTTGGTCACTCTTCCCAGCTGTGGCTTGGGTTTTGATGGTGCCAGGCCTGGGCTTGTGGTTGTGCTTAGTGTTACATGTGCATGTGTGTCCCATTGCTGCCAATATGGTCTGTGCCAAGTTTGTGCCTGTGTATGAACTTTTGTGGGATGACAGCTCTGCAGGAGACAAGCCCTGAATGGCAGTGGGCACGGAGACTGGCGGGATTGCATGCCTGCTTCCCTCCAGCAGCCTCATCTGTTGCTGACACCACCCAAGGGAATGGAGGGTGGTGCCCCCTTCCTTTCCTAAGCACCTCGTGTCTCCTGATGCTGCATCCATGTATTTTGGGTGTTACTGAGGCATGGTGAGACCCAGACTTCTAGTTAAAATCAAGGAGAGTCTTGACTTTAACTAGACTGCTGGATTTTCTAAGTGAACAGTAAACACCTTCACTCCTGAGTGACTCCAGCAGACCCTGGAGCCTGTGCAGGCTGGGATAGGGGGTGTTACAACTCGAAGTATCTACAAGGGCTTCTTTGGCACAGGCTGTGATAGTGGCCTAGAGGGAAGTGAGTGCCCCCACCACACATAGCCTGGCAGGGAGGTATGTCTGCAGCTCACCTCTTCTACCCCAGGTCAATCTGGTACAGGAGCACCAAGGTACTCAGTAATCCTGCTTCCACCTCTCTGGGAAGGCGAGTCCCTCTCAGACCCAGGATTTGGTGTCAGTCCATGTCTGCAAGCTAAGGTCACGCTGGAAGGATAAGCACCAGTGACAACCAGGATTGCTTATGACCCTGACAGTGGAGGTGTTATTCTAAGCCCCATTACTCATCTGTTATCATGATACTATCATGTAATTTTATATAATTGCCATTATCTAACTATATATTTATATGCAGGCGGTGATCTTGGAACACCTGAAGTGACCAGTTTCTTCTGAAATGCGGTTATGCTCCAGTGCATGTGAAACTAAAATGCCTGGCTGGCTGAGGCCTGGAGAAGTCCAGGGGTGATAAGGCACTCGAGCTGTGTAGGACATTGCTTTGCTAGGGGAGGATGGAGGCATTTTCCGGGGGAAGATGAAGTTATTTTGTTCTTTGCAAATCCTGTGTCACCATCATCCTTGTCCCCCTTAGCCCTGGCTCGTTTTTTGAAATGACAGTGATTTTGGCTGATGATGTGCCCTCTGCCCCTTGGTACGGGATTTTGCACATCCAAAGCTTCCTGTAAAGCTGGCACTGATGTGGGCCTGCTGGGATTGCTGCTGGGCTCCAGCATTCCCGTGGCCTGGCAGGACAGAGGAAGAAGAGACTGCTTTATACTCTATGGACTGCGTCAAACAAAGTATAATAGCTTCCTCTCCAAGATTTGTTTTAAAAAATGGATGCTAATGTACTAAAAGCAAAGATGCCATCTATTTTTAAATAGGGTTTAACTAGAAACCATTTGCACTGTTTCATGCTGTATAATTTGTGTTTCACTTATATCTTTGGGAAAACAGTGGGGGAAAGATGTCCAAGTCCAAAGTGGGAAAGAGAGAGGAAAAAAAACACAAATATTGCCTCAGGTGTAGGATCCTGCCATTTACTTTTGTGATACCCACAGTAAATCCATGGGCTCCATTTGGTGCATCTCTGGGCTAAGCTGGTAATATTGAGAGTCAAATGCCCTGAGGTAAAACCCAGCTCACCACCTTGCTTGCATCCCTGAGGAGCACAGGGCGGGTGATGTGGGAGAGAGGAGCAACAGCAGCACAGGGACAGCGTCTGCTCACCAGTGACTTTGTGCAGAGGAGAAAGTGAGTGTGGGAAGGGAGAAGGAGAGCAAGAGGGAAACAGTGATGAGCGTCAGAGACGCTTGTCTTACGCTTTTAAAGTTTTCCTTGTCCATCATAGCCACCCCTGGAATGTTACTGCAGGTTGTGCTGCACCATCTCTGTTCCCGGGAAGCAGCAGAGCTGCCAGCGAAGCTGTGGAGAGGCATCAGTGGCTTGCTGTGCTCCTTGCTCTGAATCTCCTGCCTTTGTCATGGCATGGGAACAACTTGTAAGTGAGGGATTACATGAGTGAACAGGCAAAACAGGAGCCAGGAAACAAAAAGCAGGTTACGATAATGGTCTGACTCAAAGGCAAAAAACAATGTGGGATTCTTGCCAGCTGATTTCACTGAGTGATTTAGCTATTTTTCCTTTAATGTTGCCCAGTCTCTGCTGGGAAATAGTTGATGTGGGCACACTGTCAGACTTTATGCTCCTGGAGGAATCAGAAGTGATTCTGGATGTTGGAGGTGGGTGTTGAGGGTCTGGAAGTTGGGTTTCTCAAAGTGGTAGCTCAGGGATGGGTGCATGGATAGACACCACAGCATGAATTACCCTTTGGAGACCTGTGTGTGTTGCTGAGCTGCTGTTGGTGTTGGCTCCACAGGTCACAAGAGAGGTACAGCTACCCACAGAGTGGGGGTGTGTGGGGACCCTTCTGCCCTGCTGTCATGGGATGTCATATGAGCTCATGCCTTTTGCCCAGTGGATCCAGCACTGAGGTGGGACAGAGCCCTGAGCTGACATCTTAGACACCAGTGCCTAATCTTCTTCTCCAACATCTTCAGGGGAATTTTTCAAGTCTGTATTGGTGCTTCAGGTGGGCACATCTTCTTTGACTTGACCCTGCAGATGGGGCTCTGCTACATAACTCTTGGAGGCACCTGACTTGAACATACTTGATTAACAATGGGAGGCTGTGTTTATGTCCCTGTCCCTCCCTGTTCTCCTCCCCCACTTCCCCCAAAGATCTTCCTTGTGTGGCCTCACAAGGAAGTGAGTGAAGCCAAGACCCTGGGCAGAGCCACATTCCTTCTCCAGAAAGTAGGATACCCTTTTTCTCAGAGGTGTGGATTCACCATGGTCATGCACTCTGCCACAGCTGGGCCAAGTCTGGAGGCTCTCAACAGTGAGAACAAGGGTCTTGGAGGGGGTGCAGAGGAAATGGAATCACACCTGTGTGTGGGCTTGCTGACTGGATAATGGGGCACCTCACGGCTTCTGATTGAGCAAGTGCCTACTCCCCAAATCTGGGAAGAGAGGGGCAGGAGGGGATGGGGCCATGCAAGCTGCCAGATGGTGTCCATTTCTTTTATCTGACCTCTAGCAAGGGTGGGAATAGAAATGGAATAAACTAGTGAGGTTTGGCCCTACACAGATCCATACACAGCAATTTCCTCTTTGCAGCAGTGGGAAAGTTAAATACTGATTTGCAGCACAGCTGAGTGCAAACTCTGCTCCCCTGCCTGGCTGTGCTGCAGCGGTTGATTCTCTGGAAATAAGAGGAAATTCAGCCAGAGGAAGTAGGTTATGTTCTCCAAATGCCAGAACATCTGACACATCCAAACATGGTTTGTGTTGCCGGGGTGATGCAACTTCCCATTAACTGGGATAAGGGTTTTGCCATGGATTGCTGTGCACTTCAGCTGTGATGTGTGAGGCTTTGTGGGAGCAAAACAGTGCTGCTTTTCATGGAAGTTAAAGGGTGTCTCTGAAATGCTTCAGACGCTTCTCTGTATGGAAAATTTCACTATTACTTGCAGGAACAAAGCCTTTGCAAGTCTGGAAACAACCTGGGTTTCTTCTGTGTACTGAAGGGCTTTCTAGGGACTTTACTGTTCTTCCCCTTTCTGCAGGTGTGACCCAAGGCAGTGGCAAGGGGTAGGGTTAAGGGAAATCACTGTTCTTGCCCCTCTGCCAGGCAGCTGCCCTCCCCATGGGACAAAGCAGAGGATTAATCCAGAGGTTTCAGCCTAGTACCATTTCAGAGCCAAAGCTGCATGAGTGCTCTGGAACTGCAGAAGCAGCCACTGTGGCAAGGGCTAGGGCAGCACCAGCAGGTGGTAAATACAGCTGATGATGACAGGCAGTACTTTGCCTTTTAGAAAATTAATATCTTTTATATCTGAGTGGGCACCAGAAAACAGAGCTATACTTCTCCTGCTAAAGTCTTTATTTTCTTCTTGGCATGGGCTCTGAAGGGTCTGGAAATGCCAAGGATTCCCTTCTGCTGCCTGTGAGGTTTCCCTGGGACTGCTGTTGGGTTGGATGGAAAGTTGATGAGGCTGAAGGTTGGCTGCTGCTAGCAAATATCAGTGGGGTAGTGCTGCAGCAGGTTGGATTAAATGCTGAGAAAAAGAGAGAGAGGGTGAAATTGCAGCCTCTGAATGAAATGGGGCTCTCTGAACAGAATCACTGCCAGACTGAGAAGTACAGCAGCAGACTAACTGGGTCTGGGTGAGGCATCAAAGGTCAGAGAGCGTGTTTTGAAGGAGCAGCTTTAGCAGAGAGGAGGAAAGCAGCCTTAACAGGGAAGGAGAGACACGTAGACTGTATGAAAGAACTCCCTATTTTCACTTTGCTATATTTTTCCCCTGGTCTTTAGAAACCCAGTGCAGTACAGGAAGGAACCTGGGCAGTGTTAGCAAGGAAGGGAGAAGGAAGTCAGTTTAGCTGGCCAAGTTTGTGCAGCTTTAAGGTACAAAGCACAGCTCTGCCAAAATGACCTCTGACTCTTTCAGGTTGCTGTCAGCACTGGCAGCTCTCACACGCTCAACCCCTGCCACGGGACTGGGACTCTAGCTGGGGGATTCTGCACCTCCCAGCTCCCACCCCAGCCCTGCCCAGGTGTGTCCTGGCTGCAGAAGGCAGCTAGGGCAGGTCCTGGCTCCTGCACGAGGCACCTGTGGCAGAGCAGGCTGCAGAGGAGAGATGAGATATGGGGTTCCTTGAGTTGTGGGCTGCTCTGGAGTAAGTGTCAGGGGTTGGGTGTTGGGGAGAGGAGAGGACAGAAAAGGGGGATTATGTGCACATGATGCTAAATGCATCTGATGTCAGAGGGGAGCTGTAACTGGAGCTTTGGCCGTCTGTCAGATCTCATCCTTCCTCTGGCAAGAGGTGCTCGTGGTCTCCCCTTCTGCCAGTGAGGGGTTGAAAGGTGGTTACTATGGATACGAGACTGGGGAATTTGTGTTTCTCTTTACCTTCTGTGGCTGATTCAGGAGGGCTTCGAGGCTGGTGCTGGCAGGTTTGGGCCCCACCAGGAAGAGTCAGGCAGCTTGAAGAAGTAAATAAAGGGGTGATGTGTTTTATGTTGTGTGGCATGAACATAAGCACTGTGCTGCTGTAGACGAAGGAGTCACCTCAATCCTGTCCTGTCATCTTCACCTGAAGAATGAGCTTAAAAATGGAGCATGACAGATGATGTACCCCAGTACAACCTCCTCAGCTTCCTTTGTGCAGCACTGGAAGGCCCTTAAAATAATCTCTGAAGGTGGCCACTGGTTGTCATTGCTTTCAGAGGCTTATGAGGGGTGCACAGTTTGAGAAGTTGCACAGCTGGGTGCCTGTGTGGGAAATAAAGCTGGGGAAAGCAAATCTGTGAGCAGCCTCCTTGCTCCATGTTCTTGTGCCACACCAATTTGGACCCGTTGTCGTACATTTTAAAGAATCTGTGTTGCTCTTTCTACCCCTGGATAGGAGGCACCAATGTGTTGACAAAGGCAGGATATATGAGAGGAGCTGTCATGGGATATGGTGTGGGGAAATGCACAGTCCGTGGTCATGTGGGTGACTGAAGTTGTCCATGGCCTCTGAGTGAATACTGAGAAGAGAATGAAGCAAATCCAATGGGTTATTCCAGTTATTTTCTCTTCTCCGGCCTTCCACTCCATCAGGCAGGTGAGGAGGGCATCTCTGTGGGTATGTCAGGACAGAGGCATGAGCTGGGGCAGCCAGAGACAACTCTGTCATGCAGATCAGTACAGATATATAAAAAGTTGGCTCTAATAGAAAATAAAGCAAAAGAGAGGTTGATGAAAGAAACAGAGGCCTTAGAGCTGAAGGAGAAGTGAGTGTGTGTGTGGGAACCCCCTGAAAAGCTGCTCCAAATTATCATTGGCAGAAAACTGCTCCATCAGAGGGGAAGAGATGGAGATAGTGGGGGGTATGGAAGGCCAAGGACAGATACCTGGTAACTGAGGAAGGTTTTCAGACAGCACAGCACAGAGCACTCTGCTGACACCAAGTGCGTGTGACCCCTGCTGTTGTAAGCACAGCTTGAGAAAGCATCTACCAAAGAAACCAGGGACCCCTGGAGGAAAGATGCTCTTGAGGAGGCATTTCCAGCAGATCCTGCTGGAGGTCCTGATTTGGGATGGACTGGAGATGCAGCCTGGCTGAGGGCTTTTCCAGCAGATCCCTCTCTGCCACCTGAATGTACAACATTCACTGTTGGGAAGACAAAGAAGTGATCTGAGGCAGGCATGATAAAAAAGGCATATAGAGAATTTGGAAATGGGAACATCCCTCCAGCTTCTTGGAAAGATAACCCTTGCCTGCATTGTGAAACTTGTGAGGTTTTGGGCTCTATCTATGTGATCTTATAGTGTGTTAAGGATGCTGTTGGGTTTGTAAAGCTGCTGGACTGCAAGCTGTACCCCGAGGGACTGGTGTCCCGGGTAAAAGGGATTAATAACCCCGGGCAAAGTGAGTTCCCAGCCCTCTGAAGCTGCCCCTGCCCGCAGTTTGTTTCTTTCTTTGCCAAGTGCAGTTTCTTGCTGCCATCTAGTGACGTTCCTGGGTACCTAAAAATGTCCAAAAATGCTTGGTTCTAGTGCCGGGCTGCGAGCGGAGTCGCTCAACTGGCAGGGAAGCAATCCTGAAACACTGCGGTGCCTGGACTCTGTATCTCCTACAAAACAACCGCGGGAAACTCCGGCACGCCACGACAGGTTTTGGTGGGTTATTAGTCGTGAAACATATTTATTATTGAATAAGGCAATAAGGTTTTTTCTCAGATTTGAGACAAAATTAAAGCTGGGTTTTTTCCTGCATGGCATGGTGGCTCCGCGTTGGAGCAGGCTGGCTTTGCTTGGCTGTGCTCATTCCTTGTAACAGTGCCTGACAGGGCAAGGAGCCCCCGAGATAAACTTTGCTGATTGAATCTGGAGTGATCTCAATAAAAAAAAGGAAAAACAAAAATTTATTTTTATTTATTTTTGTACTTTCAAATGCTTCAGGCTCCCCTAATAATGGACCTCGACCCATAATATTTTTTTTTCATGGAGAAGTGAGGCAGACCTAGAAAAGCAGATGAATAGGGAATTAATGGATTGTTCAAATTGTTTATTGAGATCACATAAATCTTGACCCTCCCAGCCCTAGAAAATTAATAGGATTGCAATTAATCTTAACTTCTAACTGGACTTTCTTGAGCTTACAGGTGAAAATCTGTGCATTTTCTACAGAAATTAAAGAAGCTTCTATAAATTCTGATTAGGCTGAGATTTCACTATAAAACTCACTAGTCCTTTTACTGCTTCAAAATAAAAACATGATAAAGATAATATTTTTACCTTGGAAACATTTTTAGAAAGCTTCCTGGAGCTTCCTTGGGTGTGCTGCCTCTGTGGCCCATTCATCCCAGTAAAATATGTTATGGGTACTCAAACCTTGCTCCTGTGTCTCTGAATGCCCTTGACAAGAACCACCTTTGCATCCTGTTATCACCTAGCAGGCTTCTTCCCTCTGCCTCCAAACTGCATCTTTCAAGATCTGTGATGGAAACAACAAATTACACAATGACTTTTCCTTATATCCCCTTTTCCTGTGACTTCCTCCCAGCCTGAAGCTTTGCAGGGAGACACACTAAGAGGTCTTCATCTGCTGAAAGCAGGATGCCTAGAAATACTGCAGGTGTCTCATTACCATTCCTTCAGTCCTTTTTGTTCCCTGGCATCTCAGGGAGTCGTGGTGCCAACGGTGATAAATCATTGCTGCTGGTGGTGTCTTTGGGGGCAGCTGTAGTAATTACTTGGAGTGACCCTTGCTTTCAGCCATCAGAAAAACCTTGCCATCGTCCCAGAAGAGCTTAAATCCTCGATAAGATGCAAAGTGCTGGCACCAAGGGCAGTGCATGGAGCCAAACAGGAATATAACACTCAGACTACTGCTCTCCAACCTGTGTATTTTTAAAACAAGGTTAATGATCTCTTGTTAAAAAGGGAACAAATGTGTAATGGCCTTAAAAATGTGGTGACTGTTTATCTGTCTATAATGCTTTAAAGACTGTTACAAGGAATTAGAGATGACAGTCCCCTTCATCAGAGGTGGGAGGTTTGTTTGGACACAGGAAGGTGATGAGTGTGTGACTCCAGAGGAGCTGACAGTGCACTCAGGTGGGGATGTGAGAGGTGAATTGGGGCTGCTGGTGGGTCAGACAGCCTCATGAAGGGATGTTGGTGAAGTACTTCCCTGCTCTGAAGGTGAATCTATCTTTGCTCTGATAGGTTTGCTATACTTTTTTGATCACTGGAGAGGTAAAAAATTGGACAGAGGTAAAGTCAAAAAACTCCTGGAGGAGTGCAGATGAGACTAAGGTGGTGAAAGGTACACAAAAAGCAGAGCAGTGACTTTCACAAGGTGAGACACATGCCATTTCCACAGCTGCCACATGCAGGCAGGCCAAACTTTCCCTGATAGGGCATGTACCATAGCACTGCATAACTAATAAGGTCTGTCTGGGTTTGATGGGCCCCTGCTTTGCCCCACTTTGTCCCCAGTAAGAAACAGGACAGATGTACCTGTAAGCTTTTGGGCTTGTGGCTGAGGAGGCTGCAGTGTGGGGGCAGCAGAGTTGCTGCTGGGCACAGCCAGCTCCTGATGGCTGCTATCCCTCCTTTGCTGCTCTCATCAGGAGGCCAGCTTGGTGAAACATCTGGCCACACCACATCTGGGCTTTAATTCTGGAGCAGGGTAGAACATTGGGTGCTACAGGGTAGATGTGTCCTCTGCAGCAGTGGAGATGTCATTTGGTCACACTTGACGACCAAGAGTCACTACTCAGGAAGGATTTTGCACTTTGTCTTGTCCCACTGAGACCATCTGGAGAAATTTAGCCCACAAATACCAAACCCTGGGCATGTAGTACCCAGCAGGTTTAATAATGGCAAGCTATGCATGGAAAAGACTCTCATGGAGTATTATCCAACACACATGGTGCATGTCCAGACTAGAAACCAGACCCAGTTTGTAACTAGGAGTGTTACTCTTGGAACAGTTTTCCTGGGCTGTATGGTGCAATCTCCACCATTTTAAGTTGCCAAATCTGCAAAGATGCAATGCCTTTCCCAAAGTCATGGTGCAACACAGCCATGAGTAATTTGGCTCGGGGCATAGCAAGAACAGCAGTGTATACCCCAAACTTATTGGATGATAGTTCATAAGACTCTTATGTTGGTGATGTCAAATCCTAATGTTTGCAATATCTTCCTTGCAAAGGATTCAGGTGCCTTACGTTTCCAGAGCTGTTCTATGTTACTTTTTACCTTTTGCTAGAATAAGGATAGGGGAGCAGAATCTAGCAGAGGTCACATTGAAGTTCTTGCCCTCTGTCCTCTCTTTTCTCCAATATATCTTAGAATGCAGAAATGACCAGCTGGCTTCAATGAACCAAATCAGAAGATGACTCCAGTGAAGTAACATTTGAGGCAGAGGAAAAAGAGAATTATTATAATGTATACAAAGTCCCATTCACAGCCTTTCCTCATGCTAGGAACCATGCACATGGCAAACATTCAGATCAACTTCACAGCCAGCTGCATCAGAGGACCAAAATTGGGACCTCAAAACTCCATGTAAAACTAATGAAAGGCATCTGAGAAAGTGCTTTGCTTTACTTGCATGGCACACAGAAAACTGTGCGTGTCTTTTGGAGTTTGGATAAACACGTGTAAGCACACGGGTAAACTATAATCCTCTGATATTGTTTGAATTAAATAGATGGATTAAAAAAAAATTGGTCTGGCTTTGTCTTGAAAGGATGCCAGAAGATATAAGTTGGACAAGAAGCCTAAGTGAGATTGCTGAAGTTTATGTATCAAACCTAAAGCCCCCAGGCTGAGTGTTGGATGCTAAGGCAGGAAAAATCACAGGCTTAAAGTTTCAGCCATCATCTCTTATCAGTCATTTGGGCTGTAACTCCTCAAGCAGAGAGTTTGATTTAAAAGTATGTAATTTTTTGTTGTGCTCAGCCACAGGGGTTTAACTGAGGGCAGCCTTCCCCAAAGGAGGAGATATGCAAGGGCCTCTAGAGGTGGATATGTGCAGAAATAAAACAGATGTGATCACCTTGGTTTTTAACATTGCAATCTATTCATTCCCAGCTGGAGCATTCCTGGGGTGAGAAGAGCAGCTAGAATATCACTGCACCCACATAGATTCCCTTTTCTGTTTGATTTGGTGGCAAGAGACTGTCTTTCACCTCTTCACTGGGTCATGATGCCTTGCAGATGTTTTAAAAAAATCAGTGCTTCTATCTGGACAATAATGTTTGATGAAAACCTCTTCACTGAAGTTTTCTGCATCTGAAAGCATGCTTGCTTTCATACAAATGAGAATGATTTTGGACTTTGCTTCCAGTGCCCTTGAGGTGGGAAGTAATGGTGGTTTGCCATCAGGTTTGTCCAGTAGTTCTTGTGGTAGGTAACGAGGGACAAAGTCCTGACATGGTAATCCTAATCAGTCCTACTCATCTCATCAGTGATATCTCAGGTCATCCTTTTCTGTCCCAAGGGAGCTGCACTTCTGGGCTCTGTCAGACAGTTGTAATTGAAAAAGGAGCTGGCTTTGCACAGGGAAATTTTTTAACAAGCCTAGATTTTAACCTCGCATGGATTAAAAATGTTTTGGAATTTAGTGTTTGTTTAGGTAGCCCATAGAGTCAGAGATCACACATTTCTTGAACCTCCTTCAAGCCATGTCCGCTTGCAGAAGCAGCTGGGACACTGCTCTAAGTGGCCAGAGTGGCAATCACCATGGTCCTGGCTCTTTAGCAGCTGTGGTGGCAGAGGGGTTCTGTGGTGGTGGCTTGGTTCAACAGCTGGGTGAGTGGAAGTGCCAGGTCTGGATCCGGAGCAAAAATTCTTCTTTCAGCCTTGGTGCTGTTCAGCTGTGCCTTGTGGGGACCTGGAAAATGCAGAGGTAGCCCTGAGTGTTGTTGATTTTATCTGCAACAGGGATTTGCCCCAAATTCACCAGAGGCTTATTGTATTGGTTTATTTAGGTTTATCTGTGCCCTACTCGGAATGGCTTTCTTAGAGTTTGATTTGATATCTGCAGGATCCACCCAAGCAGGCAGCTGGTTGATAAAATATCTGTATTCCAAGACTCCCTGTTTTGCTGGGTTAGTAACAGCCCTCTCAAACATATTCCCATTGAAACCTTATTTTACTTTTTCATATTATAGCTAAGTATTTTGTGTATTATTATTATTAAATATATAACTATTCACAGTGAATTAAGTTTACTTATATTAATTTATTTGTAAGATGCTTGTTAAATGCTGCCTTTAAGTACATCTTGGCACACATAGGCACTTTTTTGGTTTAAAAATATTTCGAATATAAGTTTTAATTTTAACTGCTGCCCAGTTGAATAAGAGTCCTGAGAAGTTCCAGCTCTGTATCTGTTGCAGTGGACATTGTCACAGTTCTGGTCTCTGGCTGGAATGAAACCTCCTCCATGAAACCAGACTTCCCTTGTGCTCTGTATTCTGACCCAGCACTCTTGGCTGCCCTGATGCTCAATGGACATTTAGCCTCTCTGCTCAGCGCAGCTGAATTTGACTGTAGTCAGCTATTGAGGACAAAAAGGGTCTCACCACAGCCTTCACTGATGTTGATTTCTTCCTCTCAAGATGCCTACAGCAGAGGCGCCTGTGTTTAGTCAGACTAATCCCATTCCTGTTGTTTTACCTGATTTTTCCCCTCTCTAATGTGGTACTGCAGGGCATCTGTTTCTTGTCTTCAGTATGTGAAACAGATTTCCTTGGTTAAAACACTTAATTCTTAAACCCATCCCACTTCTCTCAGTTCTCTCTCCTCTGAATAAATTGGCATTGTTCAAACTAATTTTTCTCATAAAGTAATCCCTTTGAGACCTGATTGTTTCTGTGGCTCTCTAAATATTTTACTATTAGTCCTTATCTTCCTCACAGTGTGATGCCCAAAACTGGAGACCATATTCCAGCTGAGGCCTTACTCATCATCCTGAGCAGAAGAAACAAATTGCTATGTGTAGGAGCAGCAAATTTTCTTTCCATTTCCTCTGCAGCTTTCTAATATTGGTCTTTTCCAACCAGTTCTGTTTTCCAGAAAACTATCAGTGCTCTGTCACACATTCATTCCTCAAAACTCTGAAGCTTCAGTGTATCTGGCTTTCGTGTGCATTAAATCACTGTCCATCACTCTGTTCTGCCTGTTCCTGGGTGTGCAGGCTAACACACACTCTAGGAAAATGCTGAAGTGTGCCAAGCCTGTATATCCTGGAAGGACAGGCTGAAGCAGCTGCTGCTCCCTCCCAGCCAGATCATACCTGGGCTTTCCGTCACCTCATCCCTTACAAAATCTTCTTGGTCTGAAGTCTGGAGCAGCCTGGGACCAGATTCATCTTAGAAATATTTGTCCATCTGCACTGTTATAATCACTAGTGGGGATCCTTTAACAGGAGAGGGCAGCTACTAAGAGGGCATTTTCTGGATTTTTTGAGATCTTTTAAGTGGTTTCTTTTTTTATTTTTTTGATTTCCGACCCCTTCATTTTATTTTTGTGTAACCTTAGTCAGTGATTCCTCAGGGATAATTTATTTCCCTATCTTTTCAAAGGCTTCAAAGTTAGACTTTAGTTTGATGTGGGTCAGAACAATTTTCGTAGGACACTCATAGAATTTTTCATTGACTGATATAATTTATTTATCTGCAGAAAATGTATTTCCTGATATTTTTAAACTGAATACTGGTAGATTTAAGAACTTTTAAAGGAATCCAGGTTTATTTGGTTTTACTGTAACCTGATGAGTTTCTTCCACTGGACGGAATGTAAGAGAAACATCTTGGTGAGACACCTTGGTGCATAAAAACCAGAGCATCACTTTCAACTTCCCTGTTGATCCAAGCTCAGACTTTCTAATATTGAAAATATCAGAGCAGCGTCTATTTTAAAATTTGACTCTGCAAGGGACAAATGGATGGAGACAAACCAGAGTTAGAAAGAAATTTGAGTGAAAGCAACCATGAAACAACAGAATCACTGTTCTGGGGAAAGAAAGGAGTGAAAGGAGAAGAAAAAGAGTAATGAACTTCAAAAAGCAGACGTCAACAAGTCTGGGAAACAGGTAAATGTGTGTCTTCTGGGAAGATAATCCTAAAGATAAATGAACTGTCAGTTATTGAAACTGCTGTTAACAAAAGCAGAATGGTAAGCTATCCTGATGTGAACGAAAGAGGAAACGGAGCAGGAGAGCAGCATCCAACTGCACCAGGAGCCAAGACCTGGAAATCAAAGGGACTTATGGGGTGGGCAGAAACAGGACTCGTAACTGACAGTGACTGCAACAGAGCAGCATAAAACTACCGGGGTGTGAGTGGAAAAAATCCCATGTGAAGCCAGTTAGGGAAAAATATCTAAACTGCTGCCTTTCTATAAATAGGCAGAGGAAAATGCACCTATTTAATTTAATGAAAAGAAGTACAAATAGCAGACGAGGTGTAAGAGCTGGGAAATCCAACGTTTCCTTCACTTTTTTTGCACGACCCCGTTGGTGGCAGGCAGAGTGGTGCGGCATGGCTGCACAGCGAGGTCGGGAAAGCACAGGCTGCACATCGGATGTAAAAATTAGAAAACTCTTATGTACAAAATGACTCCTGCCATGTTTATGATCTGTTTTATGGCTCTTATCACTAGGCATTTTCAAGGAGTGAGAGCACATTTCCTCTATCTCATGCAGGAAGGAGCTCATTATTCCTTATTAATTAGGTCTTCAGTCACTAATCTGTTATGTACCTTTCCAGCAACTGTTTACAGATAAGTGTTGTAGGATCTAATTGATGGAGGATAATTAGCTCCTCCCTAATTAGAGTGAAGTGTGCTTCTTTTCACTCTGTGGATGATCGCTTATGAATGAAAGGCCACAAATGGAAAGCTCAAGATGTGCAATGTGTCAGGAACTAATTTGCTTAAACTATTTCTGAAAGCTTATTCAATTAATACCCAAATAGTAGGCTTATACATGAGTGTGTGCAACTGACTTCAGTTGTAGGCAGGCATGTGGTTGCCACAGAGTTGAGCATTAATGTCATGCTCTGTTACCATACGCTGTGCAGGCACCAGGAGCAGCAGGTCTGCAAGCATCAGCATGGAGGATACAGCATGTGGAAATAAAGAAAAACCTTCTGGAAGTTTTATCTGCAGCTTCATAATCTCACATCATTTTCTCAACTCTGAAAAAGAAAGAGTTGCAGCCTAGTGGTTGATAAATTTTGGAGTGTCCTTTTTTTTATTTTTTCGTGGCTAGCCTGGGAAACTTGCAGAGGTGTCTTATTGCCAGTGAACAGATATTCAGTGTCCTTTGGAAACCAGATGCTTATATCCCATTTGGCACCAAAATGGCTAACTATTTTCCAAACAGCTTCTCTAAAAAGACTCTAGATTATTCTTTCTGTAACACAGCTATGGGTTATTGTCATAATTAATCTCTGTTACAACACTTTTACTTCTTCCCAAAATGTGACTGCTTTTGTCTGTGACTGCCTATGGTCTGCTGGCTGCAAAAACAAAACTGGAGATTGGCTGATGATTGCTGTGAAGTACAAGTGCTGAGGCTTGGTGTATGTGCTGATGTATCAGAAAACCTGTAAGAGAAGATGTGGAATTTATATAATTAAAAGGTGGATAATTTATAATTATATAGTAATAAATTGTAATTTATATGTTTAATGTGGATTCACAGCACAGCCTGAATGCAGACATAGGTTTATAGGGAGATATGCTTCTTTCTGGATTAAAACAATGTTTGGTGTTTGACAAAAGCCCACTGCTTGAGAGCCCACTAAAGTTAATAGAAAGTCTCTCCTTGAGTTTCTGTGTACTTTAGCTGAGATGACACAGCTAGAAATACCAAGGGAGAGCAAGTAGGCCTCCTTTCCTAGTTACGAAAAAATCTTGAAATGTGTCCCTTAAGGATTTGAAACCCTGGAAAACAACAAGACAAATCCCATAAACCTTTTCTTCCCAAGAGGTTTAAACCAGTTTAATGATTTGGGAAGTTATGTTCTGCTGCATTGCTGCCAATCTAACATATTGAGTGAGACAGAAGCTGGGGAGTCAGAGGGGACACGGATGAGGTTAGGATTACCTGCAAATTTCTCATGTTCCCTGGGACTGGAGAATTGCTTCAGTTCCCTGGAAGCCTAATACTGTTAATCAGCGAAGAAAGATTTCACTGTTTCATTACTTGCTGCAGCTGAAACTCAAGGAAATTACTTGGGTCTCATTATCAGATAAAGTTAAGATTCCAGTATAAAAGAAAATTCTTTTTCACACTCAGGTCGAGAGTAATTTATTTTTTGTCGCTCAGATTTTAAAAATAGAGAGCCAGCAGAGGAGAATACGATAGAACTGCACAAAATCTGGATACCGCAGATCTGCTTTGATACAATAACAGTTTCCAGCCTCTCTTTTATCTTCATAACCATTCCTAGGTATGGTGGGGAGAGATTAGAGTGGCAAACTGAGCAGTGCATCCGTCCACTGTGAGGCTCTTGCCCCACTCTATTATTGTGTGGAGGCTGGAGCTGCAAAAGGGGCTGTTGCCATCACTGGGACCTGGTGCTGGCCAGGGTACCTTGGAGATTAAATAATGCTCAGGAGACTGAGTGTGTAACCTTGCAAACCCATGTAGGGAAGCAGGGTCAGACTCTGTGTCTAGCCTGATCCTCAATTTTCCCTCGTGGGGAGTGACCCTACAGGCCTTCCTTGGGGCAGGGTATCTCTCTTTGGCATCACTGGCACCGTGATTAGGCTGGAACCCTGGGCCCCCTCTCTTCTTTGTGCTGCCTGCTGCCACATTGAAAGGGATACTTGGGACAGCCTGCTCACTGCCACTGGCATCCAGCTGGTCCTCAGGCACCCTCCCACCTTGCTTGAGGGGAGACTGATAACAGATGTGTGCTCCCAGCAGATGTCATGTGGGTCTGTGAATGGCTTTTGAGAGGGATTGGTGGTGTGTCTGTATGTTTTACTGCTGCAGAAACCAGGTCTGTGACACTGTAAATCCTAAGAAAACTCCTTGCTGTTAGACGTCTGGGCATTTTCTCCTGGGAAATCTTGCTGTAATGAAAGCCGAGCTGAAGGGCTTGGTTACGTCCTTGGCAATGGCCAGTTTCCAGAGGGGTTTGATGCCAAAGTTCAGATGTTTTTCTTTTCCTTGAAAAACACAGCGCTGACTAGCTTAGGCTAGTTACAAGATGTGAACTTAACAGAAACAGGATATGCCAGCAGGGATGACAGCATGAATGTCCCCTTCTCTCTCGTGTCATTAGAAAGAGATGCAGCTGCCAGCTCAGGTGCCTGAACCCAGAGCAGGACTGAAACAAAGGAGAAGCCCAGACGAGTTCTTGTTTTCCTTCTAAATAACTTGGTAAGTACTTGGCAAAACCTCTGGGAGTCTCAGTGGCGAAATGTAAAACCTTCCTGTCCCCTTGAGTCCCCAGCCACATCTGAACAAGGATATGTGACTTTCTGAAGGGAGTTGACAGGCTAATTGGGAGGTGCCACGACCTTCACCCTGCTGCTCTTTGCCAGTGTCCATCCTTCCCCTCCACCCCGAGCTGGGAGTGTGGAGAGCCTTGCTTTACAGCCCAGAGGAAATCTGGAGTGTCAGTGTTGATTAAAAGGGGCAGAGCAGTCTTCCTTGGCAGAAGTCTTGAAGGCTGGTGTAGCTCCAAGCCCAAAATCACCCAGTCTTTAAGCTAAACAAAACTTTTTGGATGTGCAATATATTTGCTAGAGGACTTTTTTGCTTTCTCTTGTTCAGTGACCAAAACTGGTGTGCTTTCTCTACATCAGCTAAATATGACATAGTGACCAAAGCCAAAAGTTAAAGTTATTCCACGGAGGAGAAAAGGCTGATAGAGAACTCAGTTGTCTCTGAAGTCAGATGGTGCCTCCCATGTACAAGGTTGTGTTACCCTGAGCTCATTAGCAGTCAAACACTAGAAGGCTGCCTCTTTATTCAAAACCACCATTTCCCATCACTTGTCCCCTAGTTCAAAAACCCCATTCTCCACCTCTCCTATGGGCTGTGCACACTGATGAAGGGTCTTTCTCCTTGTCTGTCTGGATCAGCTTCTCACCAACTCCCTCTGTCATCCTGGCTCTCTGAAACCAAGCTCAGCCCTATCATTTTTAACTGAGAGACCTTTGATTTCTAAGGCACCTAATTTGCCTTGTTTTAGGAGAGTAGGATGCTCTGCTTTCCATTTCAGGCATCTATCTGTAGGGAGCTAGAATTAGCACTCTGCACAAAACTGAAAGGATAGTATCAGCTATGATAGTGATATGAGTCAAATAACTCGTAGTTGTTATCTTAGTTGTTACTTGGTAGCCAAGGTGAAGAGCTCTGGCTATAGAAGTTATGTGTGCACATTTGGATACATGGTTCATTTTCAGCCTTCTTTTTTCGGGGAAGGAGGTCTGAAATGCCAGCTATGACTCAGAGAACATAACTCTGTACCCTCTGGCTTTTCAGGTGCAACATCACTGGCCTCTCCTAAGCTGAGCTCCCCCTTCTTTCTAATAGGGAGTAGAACAAGACTTAAAGAAACTTCAGTAAATTTAAATATCCATGACTTTTGTCCAGCACTGTTGTGAGGATGGGGATTGCATCCTTTGCTGTGCTCCACAGAGCTTCCCACTCTCCTGAGCATGCTCACAGCATGCAGGGAATCAGGATGAGCAGGCAGGGAAACAAGAATGAGCCAGTGATGAGGACACCTATGAATGCTCCAGGAGACTTGTGCCTTCGACTTATTGTTGCCCATTAAATGTGACCTGGTGCACAAGTGAGCAGCAGCCCAAGGAAATGAACCACAAAAGCAGCTTTGGAGAGAGCAGGGTACCCCTTTCTCTAGCACTGGCATATAATCAGTTCCTCTGTGAGGCTTTCCTTTATGTATTTCTTTTCTGTACAGGAGGTGCAAATGAAAGGCAAACAATATGGGTCAGGTGTGATGGTCTTGGGTAATGAACAGCTGGGAATAATTACCTGCTACCAGGAGGAAGGATGATGGATGGAGGCGAGGAGCAGCTGTGTGGCATCTTCAGCTGGCTGCTGTGACAGGAGGGGAATCAGAAATGCCCAGAGAAATTGCTTGGAGGGGCTGTGGGGATGAAGCAAAACATTAGTGCTAGAAACAGGCTACAGCACCCTGCTGGGGAAACACTTTCAGGGACATGTCTTATTGTGAGACCCTTATGCTTCCTTCCGGAAAATTTAATATTAGCCTTGGCTTCCACCAAGACATGTATTTCCCTAATGGGCTGTGGGAAGCCTCCGCTCCACTCTTTTTAGCCTGGAACTGTGAGCTGAGGTGTTTCACTGCCTTTCCATGTAACGTGATGCAGGAGCAGAGAATGTTGAGGAGAAAGGGGCAGCAGGCTGAGGTCAGCCTGAGTGTTCACATGGGAACAAATGTCCTTCTAAAGCTCTGGGATGCTGTGCCTAAGAAGAGAGGAATGAGTGGAGGCAGAGAGCCCCTGCTTTCTGGGATAGCAGAGCCAAACTCACATGTCATGGGCTGTGTTAAATGGCTGGGACAGTTCCTGTAGACACCAGCTTCTCCCCATGACTATTTCCTACAGCTGGGGCTGGGAGATTGCTGTCACCAAAATGCATGAGAATCTCCTATACAGCCAGAAGGGCAGTGAAGAGCCCAGGAAACTGTTCCCCTTAAATAGTTAAACGGCTGCCTCTCGACAAGCACAATGTCACATTGAATTTGAAACAGGGAACTTTTTATATTTTCCCCCCTGATTGTGCTGGCACCTGGCAGATGCCTGTTTACCACAGGCATCCATACACACAGCAATCAAAGGAAATCAGAGGCACGGATTAGCAACAGCTGCAAGTCATTAGTGGCAGCCATGGGAAAGCACAGCTCTGCACCCCGCTTCGAAATAACCAACGTGAGTATTCCAGAGCGCAGGGGTTACCGCGGGGCACTCTGCGGGCACCAGGGACAGCAAACAATTGCCTCACTTGTCTCTGGAGATGGCTTCTTCCCTCTCCCCAAGGCAGCAGTGTGTTATCGATGAATCAATCACACTTTATTGGCCCATTGAACATTAACTCTTTGGGAGGCTGACTTTGGCCGACTGGGAGTTGTCAGAACTGGAGGATGGGGTCTCCACCTGTACAAAATTTCTGGTTATTCTTTATTTTCTTTGGGCTGACTGCTGGCATCTTTGGCAGTGTCTCAACACAAGTGAGGACTTGGGATCTCCTAGAGTTAATGCTCATTTTACAGGAAGTTTTATTAGAGCAAATGTAAAGCAAAAGCTGACCAAAAGCCTTATTTGTGTATCTGATTTCTTTATTCAATTCATTTTGAACCAGAATAGAGTCCAAATTTTATTTAAAAACTTAATGTTGATTGAAATTTCCATTGCAGATTTAGGCAGCTTGGGTTTCTATTTTGATCAGTCCCCGGAAAAGCTGATTTTACTTCAAAGCATCTCTGACTCTTGGAGAAGCAGGAAGCTGGTGCCCTATTAATAGAGAGCAGAATCCAGCATCACTGAGGCGCGGCTGATTCCCCAGCAGTCCTGACATATTTGGCTGTATCTGCCCTCCTTTCTCTCTGGCTCAGCACGGCTTTCACCATCACAGGTGCAGTACCCAAGCTGTGTGTGTGGTCTTTGTGGTCCACAAGAAGGGCCTGCCTGCTTTGCCCCAGCCAGATGGGAACCCCATCCTTGCCTTGCACTTGACCGTTGCCATGAGGAGGCGGAAGAATGTGAAGGAGTTGACAGCAAGAATATGTACAAATGCTGATACCCAGTGCTTCAAAATCCCCCTTGAGCTTCTGCTTTTTCTCAAGGAGGGGAATAGGAGGAAAAGGAATGGAAGCAAGGAAAGTAATCACAGAGACTAGATGAATGGAAAGCTGGGGGACAGAAAAAGACCTTTCTAGAAAGGCTACCATCAGCCTGACCCTTGTAGCCCCTGGGTTTCTTTCCAGTCCCCAAATCTTCAGTTACTTTCAGCTTCCCACCTGCATCTCCCATTACAGGCCTTATTTCTTATCTTCAGTCCCAGGCCTCACTAATTAACAAGGTTTGGTCAGACCCAGCTTTCTCCAAATCCCTTCCTCATATGTTCTCTCTGCTGTTACTGGACAAGTTGAATTTGGTTTCCCCATGGATAACATCATTTACATGGAGGCAAAAATGGGATTTAGCCTTGTCTTCCAAGGCCTCTTAAGATGGCTCTGCAAACAGTAAGGAAGAATGCAAACAGAACATTGAAGGTAACAAAGGGAAGTATAATTTTATAGTAAAAAAAAGTGAATAGTCTCAAAAGACAAAGCATTGCAAATACTTGCATCTTCTAGTGCAAAGGTGAAACCAAGGAGAAAAGAGGGTGAAGGTATGTTAGTTCCAGCACTCCCTCAGTCCTGCAGCTTTTCCATTTGAAAACTATTTTAGGATCACAAAAGTCTATAGAGAGCAAGACAGGTATTTGTAAAGGAGCTTTGTTGCTACTAGCTGCAGAAAGTGGGGTGGCTTTCTGTGTGGTGCCTGAGGGAAGTAGACGAGCTTTGGGAAAAGTCCTAGGTAAGTGCTTGTTTTTAAAGGATTTATTGATTTTCTCTTAAGTTTTTGAAATGTTGAAAGAGTGCTTTCCTCCTTCATACTTTTGCTAAAATGGTGAGTAAAGGCAGATGCAAGTTTCTGAAGAACTATTTCTAGTTTTTTTTTTTTTTTTTCCTCAGTAGGAGACACTGTTTTCTGCATGTTTTTCTGTCCTATCTTCAACTTAGGAGTTAGTGTTTTATTTCCTGAGTTAAGAGCCACGGTGGAATTTGTTTTGGTACTTTCAAGTAAGACTGTGGTTCCTCCTGTGCTTCAGCTCAATGTAGACTCACTGGCTCATGTTCAAAGTACAGTGTTCTGTGCTCACTTGTGATGCTCAGGTGTTCTGGGCTCTTCTTTACCTTTGAAATTCATTCTGCAGTTCCTTCTGTTCCAGCTAGATGTGCTAATCCAGACATTTGCTTGCTAATGTTCTGAGAAGTGGATGATAACTTGTACCTACACTGTGAAAGGGACTTTGTTGTCAAAACTGGCAAATAGTCATATAAATATTATGCCTTCAGAGAGATTAACTTCCTATCTTCTTGATATTCCTCTTTTCTTTTTTTTTTTCTACCTATAACTGTCAAGTTCATGTTGAAAGGACCACAGTCCATCTCTGAACTCTTAGTATAGTCAGTGCTGGGGTGCAAAGAAAATCTGAGGGAAGGTCAGCAAAATGATGAGGGTGTTAGAAAATCTGTTTATGAAGTGAATCTAAAGAGGTTCGTGCATTTCAGTGAATCAGAAACAGACTGAGGGATAACTTGATCATTCCATATAAGTACCTATATTTGGAAGACATAGACACCTTTTCCAGAACTATTTTTCTGTGAAAGAGCTGCTGTCTAGTCCCTGCCAGTTCCCTGAGTTTAATCTTGGTAAGAGAGATGGTGTTGCCGGTATTTGAGTAGTGCAAATAGAGGAGCAGCTCGGTAGAGGAGAGCTTCACTTGCAGCTTTAAAAGGAAAAAAAAAAAAAAAAAAAAGATTAAATTTTCTTTTGTTTGGTGTATTTTTTTAACAATAAGATTATGTGTGAACTCAGCAACTACTTCTTGGTGCAAGGATCCCTTCATTCATCCCTGTCTTTGAGGATATTCAGGAAAGAAGGGTTTCTTTTCATGGGGTAGAGTGCTGTGATTCCTGTTGGGCCACAGACTGCAGAATGGATGTCAAACTTTATTCTTACTTGCTAGTAAGCGGTTTTCCGAGCTTGGGGAATTTGTTCTTTTTTTTTTTTTTTTTTTNNNNTTTTTTTTTTTTTTTTTTTTAGCTCTTATTTTTCTCTGAAATATGATGGTCAGCAGAGCTCTGGATAGGGGATCTAAACCCCATTGGATGGGGCTGGTTACATAATGCCCAAAGGCAGAATGATGCGTAGGGCCAAATGATAAAAGCCTTAAGGCTTTGTTTGCTTTCCTTTGCAATATAGGACACAAATTGCCTTTTCCAGATGTCTCAACAATTGAGTTTCCAGCCATCACAGAACTGTGGGGTCTGATAGTGTCACCAGCCCTTCCAACTCTTTCTGATACACAGGCAGTGGTGTAGGCTCTTGAATAAACCTTTCAAAAGTTTAAAACCTGGGCTTTGTGGACAATGTGCAACACCCTGGCATAGGTAGGAAAAAGTGGTCTATCAGACCACTGTTGACACTTAAGACAGTGTCACGTGGGAAATATGAATCTTATGTTAAAGGCCTTAATTTCCAAGTGTCAGATTACTCAAAAACACAAAGAGGAGAAATTGAGGATAGATATTAGCAAGAAATTCTTTACTATGAGGGTGGTTAGTTACTGGAACAGGTTGCCCAGGAAGGTTATGAATGCCCTGTCCCCAGCAATGTCCAATGCCAGGTTGGACAAGGCCTTGCCCAACCTGGCCTAGTGGGAGGTATCCCTGTCCATGGCAGGAAGGCTGGGACTACATGATCCTTAAGGTCCCCTTCCAACCCTTAATGTTCTATGATTCCATGTGTAAGTAACAGAGTTTGGTGCTAACTTTCATAATGAGGGGCAGCAAGTACTGCTGGCAGTTTGTACTTGGAAGAACAGAGATCTCCTGTGGGTTATGTATGTCATAGCTGCAGAGCCTACAGAGAGATGAGGTTGTGAAAATTGAAAGATGAAGCTTAGTCTCCCTTCAGTAATTAATGACTTCTATGCTAGATCAAAGTTAGTGTTTTCAGCTTTTTGAGTGTGCACGAACAGGTAGGTGAAATACATACTTGGGGAGCCTTAGAAGGAAACTGGGATCTGGATTTGTACTGAGTGTTTTTTGTCAGTTCATCCTTAAACACTAAAAGCAAAAGTTTATTATTGTAATTCTGATTCTTTCTTCACCCCAGTACCCAGGGAAAAGGATATATGATGTTTTGGTCATTTTATTTCAAAACTGCCTAAAGTGCCTGATTATAGCCTGTCAGCTGGTTTCAACTGGTTTTCTTGTGTGAGGTCTGCTGCACAAAAGTCACTGACTTTTATCTCAAAAAGTTCTTGACAGGGAGCAGTGGTCCTCACTCAGCCCATCCCAGTCTAGTCTAGCATGGGTAGTCACAGTTGTGCTTGGTCAGTCTCCTCGTTCCAGGGACTGCAGAGGAAACTTGTGCTTCTGAGTTTAGCTGCTGTGAATAATGTCCAAGCTGGATGGCTGGAATTGCTCTAAGAGGATGCTATGAATACCTGTCTTTATGTAGCACTGGCATCTCTGTTCCGTAGGGCCTTGAATGGAGCATCTATACTGACTTAACTGCTTCTCACATCTGTTGGAGGCTGAATGTGTGCACCCTTTCAGGTCAAGAAAAATGATTTTGTGGAAACCTTGCTGTTAAAATGACTTGCTGCTCAGGATTAAAAACCAGAACGATTCCATTTTCCACTCCTGACAAGGATCTCTAAGTCTCCATGAGCACAAATACTCAGAAAGACTATCTCGTTCTTTCCAGGGAGCTGTAGTGTCTTTGACAAATCGCAGGGTTTTTTTCCTTTAAATAAAGCCCTGGGGTGCTTTGCAAGATGCTCTTGGTTCTGATTCACCATCTGAGTGTGTTTGTACGTGCAGGGGGAATGAGGCTGTGTTGCACGTAGCCCTAGAGGCCTCATTAAATTGTGATGTGTGGTGTCACATTTCAAACTCACAGTTCTTGTTGTCCCTAGCTTAAAACTTGATGCAAATGATGAGTAACAATGGTCCAGAAGCTGTCTTGAGAAAAAAAAGTGCAAAACCATGTTATAAAATGATCTGAAATATCTACTTGCTCTATGTCCTTGGGTTTTCAGTTGCTCAACTCCAAGACCGTTGTGCTGTCAGAGGTGTGACGTGCCCTTTACTCCCCTCCAAAACACAAAGCATTAGAACCAAGTAAGCACTTTGGAGAATGCTCTTCATGACTAATGTGCGACTGGCTGGGATATGTTTGGTCATGTCTTTACACTCTCATTTGTGTTTCCTCGGGAAATCTATCAATGCTGTTTTGATGAAGGTCAGCATCTGTTTGTACTCATTTAACTAAAAGAAATGTATCGAGAAGGTCAGCAGCTCTCTTAGACCTGAGAGAATAATTAGCAATAAATTATTCTACTACACAATTATATGTTTTTTCCCTATTTGTTAATTATCTTCAGCCAACTTATAAAATGTGTCAGCAATAAAAGAATTATTCACATATAACTACTTGACAAATAGTTTGAAAGGGTGCTGGCAGGTGCTATGGAGGTGGCATGCTCCCTGCCTGGAGGAAGGCCAACAGGGTCACACCGTGGTGGAGAATGGGCAGGACACATGGTATTGGGCTAACCTTGGTGTGTAGAAGAGGTTCCTCTTGGCCACACACAGTTTCTGTTCCTTTCAGCTCCAAGGTGCACTCCTGATAACCCAAAAAATCCCCAGGTAGGCAGCAGCAGACTAGTCCTGAGGTTTTAGAGATGCAAACTGCCATTTGTTTGCTCAGAAAACAAAACTTTAGTTGGGGTGTGTTTATATCAAGCTCTCAAGACCACCAAACCGAAACAAATCATCCCTTGGATGGGAAGAAGTTGGTATTATTTCAAAGAGGTCACAGTGTTATGAAACGGCTTCAAATGGTGACTCAATCAAGTTGTGACCTCTTTTTTTCCTTTTTTTTTTTTTTTTTTTGGCAAATGTGTTCTCTATGTACTTCTGCCCCTTTGGTGCTGAGCCTAAAAATATGCATGAAAAAAGATGGAAGAACAATGTGCTGATGGTGTTTTGGTGGATGTCTGTCTTGTGGAAGTCTGAGTCGAAATGTCGGATTTGCACCACAAAGTGTTAAATTATCTCCTTCACGTGTCAGCAATTATTCTCATGAAGGAGAACTATTGGAAGAATCTGTCTACATCAAATTCAGGTCCAACCCTGTTCTTGCGTGAAACACTAATATAAACCAGGGATATTAATCATTGCTGCTCTGTGCATCCAGTATACTACTTTTAAATTATGAGAAGCAAGCTGTACTTATAGTTACTTAATAGATTTAAGTGATGCAGTTTCTGACTTAACAATATCTCAGAGGGGAAGATAAGTCTATAACAAAACACTGCTTCATTCAGATTTTGTTATTGTGCAATGGGACTTATGGGCAACGTCTTTGTGGAGTCTGCTTGATCGTTTTAAAGCTCAGGATTTTGTTTGTACTGGATACAGTAACTTGTTGACTATTGCTGTCCTTGCGCTTGTCCTTTTTCTAGGAGTATCTAAAAGTGTTGACCCAAAGGCCACTTTTCTATAGTGGTAAAAGATAAGCCTGTCCCTATCTAGATTAGTCTTTAAACTTCAGGGGTATAACTCAAGGAGGACAAAGATGTAATGTTAATGAAATCAGCTCAAGTACTGGCAATCAAGTTAATTCCTCAGGATATGTTTGATTGAGTAATATGCTGGCTAGTAAATAACCCTCCACCTGCACTGATTTCTTTTAAAGTTTGTTTGCATAGTTCATGCTTAAGTGGATTTAAGATATCTTCAGAATAATCTTGACATGAAGAGGCTGCCAGAGGACAAGAAGAGTCTTTCCTCATTGGTTTACTTATTCCACAGCTTGGAGAATCACAGCTAATTGATACTGTTTCCATTTAATTACACATAATTTTTCTGTTTTGCTACCCAGTGAGCCAGGAGAAGAAAACAATACTCTGTCTACATGCAAATCTTCCAATCAACAATTTAAAACCTTTATGCTCCCAAATTTGTTCTCTTTATTTCAAAATGAAAACGTATGTGCTTGGGCAGGTTCTTACAGGCTTTCATCAACTGGGGTTACTGTCACTGACATTCAGACCTGTAATTTAGTGCAAGAAGCTTCCCCCTCCCTCTCCCTGCACACTGGAGCTCAGGGTCGACGTTTAGGCCTGGTGTCAGTGTTCCCAGCTCCCACCTTTTTGGGAAGAGGTGCCACACAAAGAGTAGATGTTGTGGTCCATGGGCTTCTTGTGCTTGGAGCTGAACCCTCTTCACTGTTACCACGTCCACCTTCAACCCTGGGCAGGAATGGCTGTACCTGTGTTTTGGTGAATGCTCTGGTGCAGGTACCTGGAATGTTGCATTGATTGCACTGGTTTAATGAAAGGTGCTGAGGCAAAGAGTAAATATAGAGGGACAGGGTGGGGAAGTTAGAGGCTTCAGAGGAGAGTTTTTAGAAGTGATACTCCAAGGTAGAAGCCAATGGGAGTTTTCCTGTGGACTTGGATGGAGCTCTTGGGTGAAGAAGAATTTTTGCATGGATGGCAGGAATGTTGCTGGAGCCAGGCAGGAAAGATGTGTGTGTGTGTCCAGTCCCTCTTGGCAGTAGAGTCTGCAGAGGCCTATGCAAAGCTTTTGGAAAGAAAATAGGAAATGCTGTAGGGAGGAGGAAAGAGGGAAGGCTAGAAAGTATTTTTAGTAGAGAACTGCCCATGTTTCCATGAATGATGGCAAAGCCTGCCTGCTCTAGTTTGGAAAAGTAAATATTGGCTGTGGGAACAGTGCTCCAGATGCACTGAATCTGCTTTCCTAATGTTGGTGGCTCAACCCTGTGGACCTGAGGCCTATGTTTGGTTAATCTAGATGCTTCAGAGGGTAGGAAGGCTGATTTTTGCCTTGCCATGCCTTTTTCTTTAGCCAGGCACCAAGTATGCTCCCTGAGCAAAACCGGGCAATCTGTGTCCCAAGCAAGCCTTACTGACTTGTACTGCAACTTTATGATGAAGACCTGAAAGCTGGTCCTACAATGTGACAAAAATATGGAGGGTTTTAAAGAAACCATTGTATAACATCAGCTGTGCTTTTTCTTTTTCATGAGAAACTTTTTCAGCACAAGTGGAGTGTTGAGTCCAGTTGTTTGGATGAAGGATGGGGTCCCCTGGAACTTTATTGCAGAGAGGTGGGAAGCCACCAGGTGCTGTGGGCCAGCTGCTCTCAGTGGGGCTGTGCTGTGTGAGAGCCCCCCCCAACTCCCATGGCCAGGACGCCCTTTTGCCCTGGAGACTGTGGCATCTCTCATATCTTTTTTTCCCCTTCCCCCTCTGTTTTAAATTCTTGCAAACCCATCTGTTTGTACCAGGGCTGGTGACTAATGCAATAACTCTTATTAGGTCAAAATAGCTGAAATCATACGGCAATTACACATGCACGCTCACATGCACACAGAAGGGTTGTTCCCCCTGCGCCCCCCTTTTCCCATCTCTGGAACAAAACATTCCCTCACTGTTCCGAGGGCTGGAGCAGCTGCCCAGCTGGCAGGAGCAGAGATGTTAATGCTGTCAGTGAAAGGATGAGTCACTTTGCAAAAGTTATTTAGGAGGGTCACCCTTCTTGTCCCCTTTCCCCTCCAGCCACCGATCCTTTTGGGTTCATCGGATGCTGGAGGTCTGCACTGGCTGCTGCCCGCAGAGAGCACAATGAAGGCTTGTCAGGGCAAGAAGGCTCCTGATGGGAGTTATAAAAATGAGTAGTCCCGTGTTTGACTGATCTGTTAGTCTTCAGAAAAAAGCTTCTGCCTGTCTTGGAAGCATGTGATACCAGCACCAAGGCTGCCCTTTTCTTTATTTCTGTGTGTGGTGGTTTTTGTTGCCTTTTTTTTTTTTTAAAGTTAATTAGAAGGGAGTTCCCAGTGTTTGAGAGGAAATGAGAAGTAAAACATGTAAGGAGAACAGAAAACTGTAACACAATTTCCTTTTGGTTCTTATTTTTTTGGAAATAGGTCACTAAAAATCTGCCTTCTTCCTAGGAAAAACCAGCTCCTTTAAGTTTTTCGGAGGATGCAGAGCTCTTCTAAGACCTGTCTCTAGCCGAGACCCCTTTCATGACCTGAATCTTATCCTCAACCCATAAGATTGTGACTGATGTTTGCTGCATCTCCAAACTCCTGTGGGATCAGAGTGCCCCAGGAACCAAATCTAGTGCAAAAGCACTACTTTCTGCCTCAGTGAGAGCTTAGCTATGTGTTCCCAAGTTAGCTACAGGTTTGTCATAGGGCAAATTTGGCTTGTTTACTTTGTCAGCTGGGAAAAGCTCTGACTTTTGTGAAGGTAGCATTTGAAAGAAAGCTGGAGGCCAGCTGCTGTGAAGGCTGGTATTGGTGTAGTCATTGTATTTTTGCTGATTAGGTGTGTTCTGATAAAGATAAAATAAAGGTCTGTTTTTCATGACCATTTGCTATGCTTTTCAATTCTCCCTCTTAACCTGAAATTGCTGAGTGGCTGCCATGGCTGTGCCCATGCACTCATGTCCATGCAGGGATGGACACCAAGCCCTGCAGTTCTCCTTCCACAGAGCATGGCCCTTCAGGCACAGAGCTGTGCTGAACATGCGTGGTGTCCCCTGCATGGTCTAAACCTCCTTAGGTGAGGATTCCACCCTGCAGAGTTCTGGTTATCAGCGCTAAAACTGAGCTGTTGCTGGGGCCATGCTGATGAGGTGGGACTGGAAGTTGTTCTGGCCTCTTCTGTGATTTTTCAATGTGTAAAGTGAGCATGTGCATGATGTGCATGGACCATCTTCTGTGTCCTTCTCCTTGAGTCTGTGGCACCTGTGAGAGGCTGCTAAGAAGTTTCCATCACTTCTTAATGTCAGTCATTTCTCTGTCTTCTAATGTGTATCAGCAAGTCTGCTAGAATTTGCATTGGCTGCTAGGAGGGTTCAGTTTCCTTGATTACTTGATCCTCATTTTCTGTCATTGGTTTGGAAATTATAGGAATATTTTTTAAATTTAGTAGAGGGAGAAAGAAGAAAAAGAAAAAAAGACAAAAATTTTTTGAGAAGATTCAGGCATCTTTGATGACAATAGTTCTGGCTGGATAGAGGAATAAAATTCTAAATCAAATCTTTTGTTGCTTTTAACACTTAAAATGTTTTGACACTTCTCATCATTCCTTTAGAAATGTTTCTCATCACTTCTTAAGTGATCTGCTCATGACAGACAGGCATGTAGTCCCTTTCAGGCTGTGCCACAAACGGAGAAGAGCTGGCTCACAGTACTGATGTGGCAGAGACTTCCACTGATAGCATGTTCCCTTCTGAACACCCTAAACCCTTGCTGGAACAGCTAAATCTAACTGGTTAATCCCACAATTGGTTTTTTTTTCCATCTAGATGATCTGATGCTGCTATAACAAAGTTATTCCTTATTTCTAAAAGCCAGAAAATGTGCATGTGTGCCCATGTGTACGTGTTTTCCCCCTTTTCCTCCCTCTGTGCAGCTTTCCCCTGGGGTACAAAAGTAACTGTTTAATTTGGTAGATAAATTGAAATTCTGGTGTTTGAAAATGGCAGGCAACCTAGTTAAGCAAACTTGCATATGTAAGTGGGGAAGAATGGTGTGTTGATGGAATTTAAATTAATATATTTTCAAGATAATATGTTCCCTTCCTTGCTACCTCCCTGGAAAGATACCTGTAAGTTGACCATGAAATAACAAGTGACTAAGTGTGCTGACAGAAGAAATACAAACCCAGAATACTCATCAGTGGCAAACCAGTCTCGTGTCATTTTGTGGATGTCTAATTGGCCCCATGTAAAATACCAAATTAAGCCTGAATATTCAGATTAGAGGGAAAAAATAGCCTCTATCAGAAGTTTATTCTGTTCTCTTGATATTTTTGTCCTATTTTCAACCTTTATAGAGGTGACACATCCCTGCTCAGCGTTACTGGCTGCGTATTGTCAGTCTGGAGTACTGGCGCTCCATCTGTGAGCTCCGGCTAGCAGCAGGTACTGTAAATCATAGAGATTCATGACAAGGCTGTGAAGTTTTCTGAAGGACAAATCACAGTATCTGTGTAGAAAATTACTGTATCTAGTAACCAGGAGTGGCTCTTGGTTTGTTGAACGCTGCTGGGACGTGTTTGGTGATGCTTTAACCATCGTGAATCAAATGCACAGAAACCACAAGTGTATTCATATATGTTCTGCAACTCCCATCTTCCTCATGTGTTCACTTTCACACTCATGCATATGTTTGTTACCTCCAGAAGAACTGAGCTGAAATGGAGCATTGGGCTATTCCAAGGTTTCCTTTTGGGAATGGAGAAGGTTGAGTCACCCAAAAGCATATGTCCCCATGCTGCTACAGGCTGTACTGGCTTGGATGGGAGGGACCAAAGCGTAGTGGGTCCAGTACCTAAATAGCCACATTCTGGAAGCCTTCCAGTCTGTGATGACACAGGCTGCTTTGTGGTGATGTCCTTGGAGACTCAGCATGGCTAGTTTGGAAGCAGGTGCAATTTGGAATAAGCTGTGCACCTTTTGCACATGTTTTTGGATCTGTTCTTTCCAATATTGTAGGTCTTAGGGTGTCCTATGGAATGCCAGTAGATGAGTGCTCCCAGATGGTGGAGACTGATGGTAGGAGCTCTTGGGATTTAGGAGGAAGCTAATGGTGACCAACAGAGTGAAAATGGTTAACCAGAGGGAGCTGCCCAAGAGGACGAGGCAGCAGCAGCAACCCAAAGTGAGTAGTTCTCACTGTAGGATGTGGTGGAGGAGTGCTTAAGGCAGATAATTTCTTGTGAATCAAATGCAGCAAAGCCCAGTCAATGCAAACTCTACAGTGTTGATGGTCAGAGCTTGTCCCTACGTGTTGCGTGTGGGACAGCCAGTGCTGGCTGAGGTGGGAAGAAGGGGTGTGACTAGGAAGGGGGAAGCCTTGGGGGCTCTCTGTGCAGCCCCTGCTTGTGCAACCCTGCTTCATCTCCTTGACTTCAGATGGTGTGCAGAAACACCCTTGGACTAATATGGATGTACTCAACAACCATCTGCAGGGAACTGCGCCTGGAGAAACTGCCCTGGCACGTCCCTCAGTACATCCTTGGGACATCTGTGCGTGCCAAGCTTCATCCTCTGTATTTCCAGCTCTTCACATGAGTTCTTGAAGGAGACGAGAAATGAAGCTATTCCTAGAAATTCCACTGCAGTTACACGTCTTTTTTCCTTAACTGGCGGACTTGTCCTTGCTTCTTTTTGGTGCCAATGTTAACACATCTTTTGGCTGTTAAGGGTAATTTTTAGACTTGTTTAGAAGAATCTCCTCCCTTTTCCCTGTGTGCCACTTGCTGTGCTCTGGGGAAGGGTGCAGGCCCACGGCTGTTGAGTATCTCACTTTGTAGGCTTTTGAGTCAATACCTTTCTATCCCAGTAAGAACCTGGGCTCAGCCCAGAGCAGCACTACGGTGCAGAGAAGAACAAATGCATTGCAAATGGTTTCTGTGCAGTGCCTGTGCTGTATGGGGCACTCTAAGCAATGAAGCATCGTTTTGGCTTTAGGGTATTTGTTTACAGCCTGGTATGAAGACTGTGCATGAAGCCAGGAGAGAAGCACATTTATGTGTGTTCTTATGCTTCAAATCTCCTAACTTGGGCTGTCTTGCCATCCTATGCAAGACTTTCATACAAAATATGGTTCTGCCCTTGGTGTGCCTGCCTTTGTGCTCTTGAAAACAGGAGAGGGATGTGCCTCCTTTAGGACTGGCCCTGCTCCAGATTTCCTGGAGCCCCAGATGTGCCCCACAGAGCACCCTTGCCACCACTGAGCAGTGCTGTTAATGCTTCACCAAAATACAGCTGGTGACTTCTGCTTCTTCCTTCCCCCTCGATCATGAAAGGGGAAGGAAGGGGGAAGGGTAAAAAAAAAAAAGGTAACAATCCTAAAAACACATGTGTGAAAGGAGAAAATTTCCCAGCTCACTTTGGGATCAACCTGCTTCCCATCCTGCTGCCTCGGGGACTGTTTTCGGTGGTGATGCCCTTGGCACCATGACTGACAGCAGCCATTCTCTTCAGTTTGCTGCTCCTAAATCACACTTTGGGCAAACTATGTTTCTGATCCCAGTTCACAAGAGTGTTCTGACTTAGGACAGAATTTAATTGCACGCTGGAGTCAAACTGAAATTGAGTGGGATTTGAGTGAAGCTTAAAGAGAGGGAATGTACAGCTGAGACCTGGACCTCATTTGTAGGCTGTAACTGCCCAGCTGCACCAAGCAAGACCTGCAGCTGAGGCAGGCCTGTCCCTCTCTAATGTTTGCAGCTGGATACAAGGAGTGGAAGTGGGACTGACTACCCCCATCAGGGCAGGAGTTTGGATTTTGTTGATCCTGCACCCTGAGTGCATCAGTGATGTGCAGGCAGGAGTGATTATCCAGCTGCACAGTTCTCTCCCTGAACCCCATCTTAGCTGAGGTGCTATCTCTGGACCTGCAGATATGATGCTGGAGGGTCTCCAGAGAGAGACCAGAGCTGTGGCTTTTAAGGGGGGAGGACACAGAATGGGATGGGAGCCCTGCACAGGAACTGTGTTTGGGTTGCTGTGGGAATGGGCAATACAAAGCAACCCCTCTTCCTTGTCCTTTTTCCCACAGAGATTTCATAGAGGGTTGATGCTGTTGACTTCCTTTTCCTACTGTAGCGGGAACTGCAGGCTCCTGTGGCCCCTGTGTGTGTGTGAGAGAGAGGGAGATCAAAGGAAGGGTGTGGGAAATATGGTTTCTCCTATATGTCCCTGCCTGGGAAGCACTCCCACAAGGCCTGTTTGGCTCTTATTATCCCAGACCATGAGAGATAAACTCCTTTCCTCCAATCTGAGTAGCTCCAGGTAGTTTAGGATTGACCCTATGGGCAAAGGGCGAGGCTCTGGCTTTGCCTTTTGCATAGGTGGGCTTTAGTTGGGGTGGCTCATTGCCAAAGACAGGGAGCTTTGAAATGGTGTTTTCTGGTTTTGGCATCTGGTATCAGAAATGTATTGTGGTCAAAACAAGTCATTTTCTCTTCAGAGGAGTAAGCCCAAGAAATCTGTCTAGCAATGTTGTCCACTTCTGTGGGGTTTTATTCTTAATTTCAACAACTAAGTTGGAGAAAAGTAAGCGTGGACCTCACACAACTCTGGCTGGAGAAAGCAGGCAACTCCACCGATGAAGCAGTGTTTCCTAAAATAACAGCTTCGGGAACCTCTGCAATCTGTTTCCCTGTCTCTTACCCTTTTACAAGAACTGAGGAGCCTTTCAGCATTGTGAAGCAAGGCTGCAAAATAGCAACCAGAACAAGAGTGCCTCAGTCTTTTGCACTCTATCTGGGGACCTATTGGGCTATTATTAGCAGGGGATACCAAATACATTCTGTAAATATTTGAGAAGCCCTGTGAAGACACACGCTCTTTTATGAGCCCCGCAATCGTTGAACCCAGGCAAAATGCAACGGAAGAGCCAGAGCAGCTCACACTTATCCCCCCATTTTGTTCTTGTCTGTGGAAGGAAATGCACTTGGATGCCTCTTGGGTCAAGGCTGAAAATTCTGTCCCTAATTCTTGGCAGAGAGGGTTTATTTGCGAGTGGGGAATGGAGAGCAGGGCTGCTGAGCCCCTGGGCTGGCACATGGTGGTCTCCTGGCACAGAGCTCGTGTGCTGCGGTCTGGGAGATGGTCTGAAGGGTCACCGGCCTCCTCCAGCGTACTGCGAGGTGCCTGACTTTTGGGAGGGGATTTCCTTATAGCTTCTTGTCCTCTTTCGGAGCAGGGGTGACCCGCAATCTCGGTTTCTATCGCTAGAGGGAGGAAAACTACACGGAATTTTCGCCCTCTCCGGTCTCTGCTCCGTTCATCCACTTCAGGCAGGAGAGCAGATGCTCTTAGGACCTAATAGGTGAGGAACATGTAGAACTGTAGTAGGTGGTCTGTTTTCCTTCGACAGAATTTAATGAAAAAAACCCAAGCCCAATCTTTAACAAAAGCAGATATAAACTGATTTGTATTCTTGAAGCAGTGCACCACAGATACCTCTTTTTTATTGCAAACAGCAAATTGAAATTAGTTCAAGAGAAAGATGATGACATTTCAACCTAGGAATGGGAACACAGATGTAAAGACAACCTAATCTCATGGGAAGTACTGGAGAACAACTTCCCTTTGCCTTCAGCACCTATTTCATGAAATCTGGTAGCTCTTTACCAACCCGCCCTAGACTTGTGGTTATGAAAATTACCTAAGGTCAGCTTTGTCACCAGAATGGCACTGAGTAGCTACACTGTTTTTGACTTCATCTGCAATCAAGGGGACCATCCATTTTCCCTACAAGGTGTAGTTTGGTTAAAATAGACATGTCAGAATGAGCTGCTCTCCCTGTAAGAAGAAAACTAAACGTGCATCTCTGCTCTAGACTTTTTTATGATGGCCATGGTCATAGCACTGTGCTGTAAAGTGCTGCTGGCAAAGGTGTTGCCATCTCTTGGAAGATATGCTTTTGAGGGGGTGCTCTTGAGGGATTGCAGTAGACTTTTTTTTTTTTAATAATGTTTAAAATGAAAGAAAAAAGGTAAGGCAGTTCATTGCAGCATGGAAGTAATAGTAATAAAAATAGTAAGTAAAATAATAATAAAAATAGGAAGCAAAACTGACCAAGAATGAATGTGACCATAACCTGTCTGTTGCTCAAGCCTGAACAGATAAAAAACAGAGACACTAACCAGTCAAGAGAAAAGGCACATGTGTGGGTTTTTGTTCTTTTTTTTCTTTTTAAATGTATTTATAAGTTTAAGCACAAGCTATTATATGTTGTTGGTAGCAGTAGAAATCAAACAAAAAAGTCAACACTTTCTTTTTTTCATAATGAAAGGAGGCAATAATGGTGCAGGACTCTAACTCTGGAGAAAATTAAAAAATGGAATTATAATGAGATTCTTAATGTGTGACTCAGAGGTGGTCACACTTGCAACTGTCTGGGTCATTATCAGGAGGGGAAAAGGACAGGTTAGAACTATACTGAACATGCACCCACTCCTTCCTCCTGCCTTTATCTTTTGATGCAAAAAGAAATGTGCACATCCGCATTGTGCAAAATGTGGCTTCTGGCAGTGAAAACAGCATGAAAGGGCTGAAACAGCAGCAGGCCCCTGTAGGACAGGACAGGGGGGTATTGGGCTGTGCTCCGGGCTCAGCCGTCCTTGGGGAAAGCCTTGTCTGGCTGCAGTGTTGGATGGGGCTGGCAGTGGCGGAAAGAAGGCAAATTTCTTCATCCAAAGCCCGTCCGAGCATTGCCGGTGCTCGGGAAGAGAGGAGGGAATGAGTGCCCGAGAGGAGGGTGTGCCAAAAAGATGTGGCTGGCAGCGGAGCAGCTGGCCTCTGCTGCTAACTCAGATTGGCTTGCCCAGGAGGATCCTAATTACAGCACAACTGCTGTCTCCATAATCGCTGCGGCAGGAGCAGCGCGGGCCATAAGGCACTGAAAGGGGCCTGGATGTGGCAGAGGAAGATTATTAGAGTTACTGCACTCTGTCCTGGCCACTGAGTTGCACAAGACCTACCAGATGTCAGGGAGGAAGAAATGGGTCATCCTCAGTGTAGGCTTTTGCAAATAATGTCATTGACAGCCTATATATGAACAATGTGATTGCGCAGTGGGTTGTGCCTAACTGAGAGTATTCGTGGGGAAAGCTTTGGAAATGCAGTGAGCCTGCTTGGGCACTTGGGTCTGATTTGCAAAGCAGCAGCTACTTGTGTGGCTGGTGTTGGATGGGAATAACAAAAGATGCTCAGACAACTCCTGGTGAAGGACTGTAGCCGTGTAAGATGTTCCCTGTGTACCAGGAACACTGGCCCTCACCCACCCGCACCATCCGCTGACAAATGAAATCATCCTTGATAAAACTTGGGCCTGGCAATTATCAAGAAAAGCAGTGATGAGCAATAAGAAAACTATGCTTTAGGATGTGAATGTTATTATTTTTTGTTTCCTGGTATGTTTCCAAGGTCAGCTTCTTCAGATATATTTTGAAATCAAAATAGTAAGCTCAGACAACAAGCATTCAGGGGGAACGCATCAAAGCAGATGTTATTTTTGTAGTATGGGCAGTGTGCTGGCAACAGGAATTTACTGCTCATGCCTGTTGCATTTAGGAGCTAGGGTAGGAGTTTCTCCCACCACTTCATTTACAAGGCAGAAGTATCAAAGATTTTACAATGCTCTTTTTGGAAGTGCTCCCTCAGAAAGGGACTATGAAATGTTAAACTGCATCTTTGACTTTCAGGCCAAGTGTTCCCCGCGTGGAAAATCCAGTGCTTAGTCCCTCGATGGAAATAAGGGAAGTGGGGTGCAGGTAAATTGTTATTCCCTGCATCCTCCCACTTGCTTCCCAGCAGAGGAGAGCCCCCCGCCTGCTTCCCCACAGGCTTTGCCCGAGGCACACATTTTTCCCTTGCGCCAGACTTTAATCACATGCAATCTCCTTCTGGATAGCCCGGGCAGTAATGGTGATCTTAAACATTGCTGGATGCCTCACATTCGCTTTATCTAAGTCTGTTCACACTGTTGCAGCTTTTCTTGCTGGTGACGATGTGGCGGAGAAGGACAGAGTGAAAGAGTGAGATAGTGTGGAAGTGGGAGGCCGTGCCAAGGTGACAAGTTATTTTGCATTGGCATCTGATGGTGCTAATCAGGAGCCATGTACTTTAGAAGGTGCCTTTTGATAACGTGCTTTTATAATTTAACCCTCCTTATATTTCTGGATATATAATTTGTGTAGGGTTTACAACCTGAATCTGCTTAGGTGCCTCTGGTTTCTGACACAGCAGCAGCCTTTGAATCAGCGAGTGTCTGCTCTTGCTGCTTAATCTCTGAGGCAGCCAATTTGGGGACAGAAGGAGTCTTTACTTTATCTGCTCCAAACACACTTGTACTTTATTCCTTTGTATTGGGAAAACAGGAAAAAAAAAGAAGCAAAAAAAAAAAAAAAAGGAAAGAAATGCTGTGTGTGTGAGCACGTGTGTGTGTGTGTGTTTATATAGTATGGGAGACAGAGACTAAACTGAGCAAGTGTGGGAGGGTGAGAACCTTTATTGTGCAACAAACTGATGGCACCAAATATGCTGCATTTGTTGTGAGTTAAAAGGTTTATACAAAGATTTTCTTAGTAGTGTCTAAGATCTTAATAGGGTAATTAATCTTTCTAAGTGTTACTGCCAGATTATGGGATCAGCTATTACCCCTGGCTACAGAGTACTCCTTTGTGTGTTGCTATGAACAGGACTAAGTGATGAGACTACTCTGTTTGCCAAACAAAGATATGGTTGCTGCTAGCTTGTTTATGTTTGAAATGTGTTTTCTGGTGCAGTAAGGGAAGGCTGCACCATTTCTTTGGGAATATCGGTGCCCTTTAAAATGAGTCTTATTAGGAGAAGAAGGGCATGAAGTGCTGTAGAATTTCCAGAGCCTTATAGAAAAGTGCATATATACATTAAGAGACATAATGGTGAGTTGTTTGGTTTGACTTTTTTTTTTTACCAAGCAGGAAAATAAATAGATAGCTAATGTAATTGTAAGAAAGCAGCTGTAGGAATAGATAAAAAGTGGTCTTTACTTAAAAACTTCTGCATGGAATGCAGAAGCCAAACACTTTAGTTGAGGAATTAAAATCCAAGTTGTGTTGCAGCAGGATAGGGTAGGACATAGAGGACGTGGAAGAATTTTCTCAGGACATAAGCTTTGCTCAATCCTGTTTATTCATAAGAGTGAGTCAAAACTGAAGGTTGTTTTATTTACTAGATAAGACAACTTTTTTTCCCAGTGACATTGCAGCCAGGGGAGCAGGGAGAAGAGGAAAAAGCAGCATATTACCCCATGGCTGTCAATGTTGAAACAACTGGGTCATTCTGGAGAAATGTCTGCTTGGCCAAATTTTGACATCTCCTGTGCTGCTGAATGAGCAACCTCTGATCAAGGTCGGTATAAACAACTCTGTCCACATTCTTTAGCCTGGTCTAGAGAAGGCTGTCATGTTCTTTAGTGATGATTAAGGAAAACTCCAGCTCCAGATTTTAATACATGGTATAGCTAGAACCTAGGATTGCTTTTAAGCTATCCCTGAGGCACCACCTGTAAGTGACTGTTCATGTGTGGGCAGGTGTGTTTCCTGTGTAGTAGCAATGGTGACACTGTCACGCATTGAGATGAAATGCTTTGGGACTGGGTCAAGTTGCTGACTTTTTTCTAGGCATTGGGTGGGAGAACACACTCACAGGGTATGTGGGAGGAAATCTTTGCTTTGTGGTTGGAGAGATGGTCAGTTTGGAGAAAGGAAAGGAAAAGAGTGGTCATGGAGGCTGGAGGAGGAGGAGGGGAAGTTGCCACCTTCTGCCCTGCTGGAACAGAGTGACGCATGCTGCAAGCCTGGGGTTAACAGGGGCCTTCCCTTTATGAGAGCAGGTACCTCACACAGGGTCAGCTGGCACTGCCCACTCGTCTCTGGCCACCACGGGGTTGTGTGCTCTCTTCTTTGTCTGCTCTGCAATGGTTTACAGCTGAGCAGTGATGAAAAGGAGAAGCTGCAGAACCTTGCTCACCCTCTTCTCAAGCTCAGGAGGAAGTTTACATTTACACAAGGCTTGGAGAATCTTGAAATAGTGCCAAACCACTGGAATAAAGTCATAATGCTACAGTTTGGCATAGTGTTGAAGAAGACTCCCCCAGAGCACACTGTGCACTGGAAGTAGGAAGCAGGATTGAAGCGGGTGGTCAACCAGGCCTTGTAGGTTTGTATTCTAGATGGGGACACACCCCTGCCTGGCTTGTCCCTAGATTGAGACAGTGAAATGCCAGCACTGCTGTCCTGGTAGGGCTTGTACAGTGCTGGTGGGCTCATCTGGCTTCCTTCGTGGCAGCTCCTGCTGGCTGGCCACTTGTTAGGACCCAGGGAGGAGCGTAACTTTGGGGATGCCTACCTGGTCCAGAGGGTCTGGGGAAAGGAGCTGCTCTGCTGATGGTGGTGGGGTGGGGAAATCACTGATTCCTCCCACTGGGCTGCGTCAGTGGGGCTGTTCAAAGGGACAGAAAAGCAGGGTGATAATTATCCCACATCCCTAGGAGTGGTGATGGTTGGTGATGGAGCAGCTTTCCAACCTGCTGCAGAGTCATCATCCTTGCTTTAAGTGATTGGACTATGCTTCCTAGGAATTGAATGTTTGCCGGAAAGCTACGGTGAGCTTCTGGCTCCATCGTGGTGTCCCAGCACATGCAGAACCTCTCCCCCCATACCTAGCACTGGGATTTCTCACTCTGTAATGCTGCAGAGATGTGCTCTTTTTGTAAGTAGATGTCTTCAGTGGTCAAATTACATTTACAGCTTTCTGCATTCAGTATTTGGGACGTAATTTACTTTACAAATCTCAGTTTGATTCTAGAGGTGATATGCAACGTGAGATGCTAAAAACTCTGAAAGGAAGTCTTTGAAGATAATTACAGCTACCTTACCACAAAGAAGCTCTGAGGGTTATAAGGAAAAAACCCAAACAAATCCCTATTAATGCAGAGTTAAGATGACCCAGTTGTAGCAGAGACCTTTCCAAATGGAAAATTCAAATCCAGGAAGTACAGAATCAACGTACATGCCAATAAAACATTAACTCTGGCTCCCTGGAGCTGGTACTGCTCACTGGGAATTATCTGCAACCACTCCAGCTGCAGTCACTGTATTAGCTGGAGCAGTATTGAACAGTGGGAGGATTAGCTGGAGTTTGGCAGAGCTTGGAGAATAAAAGGAAAAAATTTCAGGGTGGGTGAGAAGAGAAGCTGAATGCACATACCTGTGTGTATGTATGCATGTGGGGGAACTTCAGAATTTCCCTTCAGCACCGAGATGCAATAAGGAGATGTGCCTAGAAATGGGGTTTTTGTGGTAGAAAGGCATAAGATAACATTGACTTACAGGTTTAGTGCTGGGGTGAGGTGCTGCTGTAGGCTGTGTCTCTGGATGTGGGTTAGATGGGCGTAGCTTCCCTCTGGCACAGAACACCTGCAGTGCAGTCAGCAGTGGCACAAGGAAGGGGTTGGATGCTGTCTCACTGTGGTCATCGGTGGTCATCCTCCTTTCCTTGCATCTACAAAGTTTGTTGTTGGGGAACCGAGGTCAAGAAACTGTTGTGCAACTGAATTTTCTTGTTTTCAAAGGATTGCTTATCCAGACTGATACATACTACTGGGCAGCCCAGGCTTTCTGATAGCAAAGATATTCGTCAGTGATTTTACTAGGTTTATTCAATAGTAATAGAAATGGGGGTTTTTAATATTTGTTGTTGTTGTTGTTGTTGAAAATAGCGGTGACTTAAGCAGTTGAAGTTAACATATAGGTTTTTGCTAGATATATATATCACTAAAAAGAAAATAGGGTGTCTTATGATCAAGTGGTCCTGTTCTTTTTTATGTAACAAAATCAATTCTGTTACTGTGTAATGGAAATTATAGTAATGTTTTGAAATATCTGTGGGCTAGCAGAAGAGGAAAGGAATTCAAAATTGTGATCTGTCTTTCCATGTCTTCAGTATTTTCTCCTGTGGGGGCTGCAACAGCAGGCTGATACATCTCCATCCTGCCTCCCTGCATTTCAGGCAAGGTGTAGTCTGAGTCGGCAGAGATTTCAGACCTCTTTGAAGACTCAGCCTTTTAACAGGAAAGATTTCCTGGCCCATGTGTGAGCCAAGCTGCCCCCCTGATACGTCAGATGCACCTGAACCTCTTCTCTTATCCCTGGTTTTTGGCAAACCCGCTATATGAGGAAAACGTTGCAGTGAAGTGCTAACGTTATTTCAAGAAGGAGCTAAAAAAAGCCCCTGGGAGAGAAAGGATTTATTAACAAGTCATGGGACTTTGGTATGCCTCAGGCAACTTTTTCAAACTGTTGCTCTCCCAAATCAGTCGCTATAATTATACTACTTCCCAAACAGAAAAGAACAACATGGGAAATTCATCTAATGTAATATCATAGGTCTGAGCCTAGAAGCAGAACAAAATGGGTTATTGTAACATAATAGTAAAATAGGTGTGACTGCAGAATAGCGGGTCAAAGCAAACCTTCAGATGAGTAATTATTTCTCACTATCCTACTTATTCTATTTCATCCTTAGGTATTTAATTACACAGTTTTCCTTTTCTCCTGTCCTAACATGCACTACCAGGCAATTTTTTTTCTTTGAGCCTTGGAAACAGTAGGACTTGAGTGCTTTATTGGAGCTGCTCTCCTAAAAATAAAACTTTGAACAATCTGAGCAGTGGTAGGACCAGATTTTGTAATTATGGCTCTGTCTGGAGGGTATAAGATGGATGAGGGTGTCCTTGTGCTGGGTGCTGTACCTTTTGTGTTAAGGTAGGAACATAAAAGCAGTAGAGCTCTCAAGAAAACCACTATATTCTGTGCAACTTGCAGATGTTGTTTGGAGTTAATTCCATCCTTTGGAATGGATTAGCTGCAAGTTCAAACAGGATGTTGCCTCAACAGTGTCCCTATCTGGGGATGAGAGACTAACTCCTTTGCTAGGATGTTCAGTGGCTAAATGTAGTAAATGATGCCTCTGTGTTAGTAGCCTGGAAAAATAGGACTCAAGTGTTTTCTTAAAAAAAACCCCAAAAACCCCTGCCCGCTTAGGTGCTTACAATGTTCCTGTCATTTTAGTCTTCAAACGCCTACTATTCTAACATCTCAGCTGATAGCACAGTGAAAAGTAAATCTCTCTCAAGCATTTTCTTCCCTCTGAGTAATAGCTAATCTAATAATAGTTTGACTCCTACCACCACAATAGCTCTCTCTATAAAATGCATAAAGGGAGGAGGCTAAAGATTTCCTCTCCTCTGTGGTGATCCCAAACTCCTTGGAAGTAATGCAAGAGTACTGAACTTAGGCCCTACACTGCTTATGTATCACCCTAAAGCTGTTCTAGAAGTTTAAATGTTTCTCAGATTTGGCTATAAAAAATTCAGCAAACCCAAGCAACCTACCTGCCCCAGCAATACACATCCCTTTCATTTTTTTTTTTTTGTTTTTCCTCTGTGTTAATATTTCCCTTGTTAGTGTTTCTGCATGAGATCTATTTATTCATTTATTTTGTGCTTTTACATCAGCCCTAAATGATCTTCCTATTAGCACAGGAAGCTGGCAGCAACCAGTCTGCAGCCTTTGGATAGTCAACTAATTAAGGGAAAAGCAGGTGTGGATGGATATATTGAGTCTATAAATAAGTGCCAAAAATTTAAGTTATTGGTCTGTGAGTGTTAACAGGTGGAGCACAGTTTTTATACCTTCAATGGAGAGAAAAAGAAGGATTAGAGGAAATGATTTCTTCCCCCATGATTTTAAAGCTCTTCAGTAACAAAGTTGTTGTGTTCTCAAAAAAAAACCAAACAAACAACAAAAAAAAAAAAACAGAAAAAGGAAAAAAAAGTCCTTGTCTTGTACGTATTTAGTCTTGAAGACAAAGGTAGTGTTGGGGTTCTTGTTTTCATTGACCTGGACTGGGTGATGAAATGGGTGGTCTGCAAAGAAATAATTCATATTATCAGGCTGGCACTGAGAAACATAACTCACAAATGACTGCAGATGTTAGTGCCCATTGTTCCTTTGCAGTTCTGTTTATAAATAAAACTTTCTCTGCCTTTAGTCAAATGCTCAAGATGTTCTAATCTGCAAAAAGCCTCTCCCCTCAGTGCTAAAGAAAAATATGATCTATTGAGCAAAGTATTATGCAAGGGATTTTGTGTCTAAGAATATATTCTCTCCTCACACTGATTTATCCTCCTCCCCAATTTCTGTACTGGCTTTCTTCCTTTGTGCTTGATTTAGTAATTTATTCAAACACTTCTAACCAGGGGGCGTTTTTCACCAGGGTGCAGTGGCAAGAGACCACAAAAGCATTTCACAACACATACAAAATACATTAAACCACTTTCAGGGTAGTATAATGTGATAGGATAATGTTAGAATAAAAACATGTAAACCAACCACCTACTAACTCGACTGGTTTCATTAATTTTGATCTGATATAAAAGTCTTCTTCATGGATATGTATTAATCTTTTATGGGCTGTGTATAAATTTAAATGCAAGCAATAAATGAATGCTTATACTAAAGCTTGCATGTGTCAATCTGGGAAAAGCAAGGTGAGAGAAAAAACCAGCAGTCAAAACATAGGCATTGTTTATATTTAAAAAAACTCTGGGAGCATCTAACCAAGCTAACAGGTGTTGATCTGGAGAAGTAAGGAAGGGTACTTGTGGTCTGAAGCTTTTGGGAGGCACTGATGGTTATAGGGACTTCAATTCCGAATGTGTGTCTGGAAATCAGAATGGGACATTTGCCTTTCCCCTTCTTTTCTGCCTCTTAAATGCTTAGAGATGGGGAGGAGAAGGGTTTTTGAGGTTAGATTGGCCACTATGGATCATCTTTTAGGGTAAAGTCTGCTTCTCAGGGCACTCAATCATGTGCACATGTGACCTCTGCCTGCTAAGCTATAGGATGCTCTGGCTTGGAAAGGGGGATGTTTATAACTTGTTTTTTGCCCCTGGTTCCTCTTTGTATAGTTAATGAGAGATTCACTAGAGCAGGGGTTGGGACAGGGTAACCAGCCTTCCCGGCTAAGTGTACTAATTAGTCTCTCTTTCTCTGTCTCTTAATGAATTCATACATATTCATTGAGAAGCAGAACAGCTCCAATAGGAGAGAATCAAGGAAAAACTGAATACCCTGCAGCCTACCTGATGGTTATAACTTTCTCCTGATGGTTAGAGAGCATGGCTTAATTTCTTTGAAACAGGTGGAGGAAAGAAAAATGCTTTTTAGCCTCTAGGGTGAATACTCTGACCACTAGACAATTTCAGGCAAGAGGCTGGTCTCCTTTTGCAGCATGCGTGTGTGTTCATCCTTCTGATCTTCTTTCACTGCCAGTGCCTTAAATACAAACTTTTTTCAAACTGCATCTGAAGAAAAGGTTTGGCTTGCACTTGTTTCCTAGGCAAAATAAATCTTAATTTTAAAAGCTGATCTAGAACAGTTAAATACTTCCCTTCCTTATACTGCCCCAGAAACGTTTATTTGGTTTGATAAAGGTACAAGGAATTAATTACTGATGTCATTTTACTGAAGTGCTTTTTAAAGCACTCAAACCCTACCCTGCTTTTGTGTTTAATCCTCAGGAACACATAAGTCTTGTCATGCAAAAAAAAATTGTCACTAGAACAGAAATTAATAAAAAAGACTTGAAGATAGGTGAGTAAGCATAGGCAGAGAGTACTGACAAAATCCATCCTGCTGATGTCAAGCTGGCTGTGAAATGGATGCTAAAAATAAACCTCAATTCTAAAAGTCAGTTCTGACAGACCTGGGTCCTGTTTCTCTCTGTAACATAATTTGCCACAATCTGTGGGCTGATGTTGCAGTAAATTAGGTTCGTGATACTTACTGTTAATGAGTCACTGAATAAATACATCTGTATAAATTAGCCCACAATTTGCCTGTTGCAAAAATAAACAGTTTTGATTTCCTGTGTGAACAGCATGGCAAGCACTGTGCACATGTAGTTTTACTAAACACGGAAGATGTTGAACTGTGGGAAGAGAAAGTGTTCACGAACAGGTACTTGGGTGGCATCTGGTGGGACAGAGAGGTTCAACCCTACTCTGCACCCCACTAAGCTGGAATGGGATCTGTAAGGCAGGGTGGGGCAGGAGGGGTCAGCATACAGATCTGGAGAATCAAGACCCAGAGGTCTTTAGGGCTATCATCTTGTTTTAAACTGAGTGTCCTCTGTGTCAGCATGCATTAGAACAGCAGCAATAAATCATGTACCCAACAGCAGTGTCCAAGATGTTGTGTTTCGGTAGCATGGTGGCTTGAGCCTCATTGCACTAGATCCTGTGTAAGACCAAAGTAGGAAATGTTCCACTCTCAAAGTATTTTACAGTTCAAGTCTGAGAAGATGTAATAATGCTTGGAAGGAAGACAACAAAACCAGTAATGAGGACTTGGGTTTATATAGGCCAGATATTTGCACAGTCACAGTAGATGTTCCTATGCTTCTTGTGTGTGTGTTTTAATCCCCAAGTATGGTAGTCCAAGTGTTTTACAAGTTACCAAGTCTGGAAAAACTTGGCTACCTGTTTTTTTCCGTGACACCCCCTCTCTCCCCTGCCTCCACCTCCCAAGCAATGACTTCAGCTGAGGATATGTGGAAACAGAGCTTAGTTCAACTCTCAGTCCTTATGAGCTGAGTAGTGTGTTTAGCTGTGGAGCTGTGCTGCAATACAGAGAATAATGGTATCATGTCAGTCTCCCTGAAATGGCTGTCTGTATTAAGCTCTGGGTCATTTCCAGGGGTTGCAAGGAGCTGCCTGTCTGCTGGCACTAGACATGTGACCTTAGTGAAATGTCTCCTTCAGTATCTACAGGCTGTGATGTGTCACACTGATACGCATTTCTACCTTAACACTCACTCAACAGCAGCTCCCTGATGTGACAGTGTTTTTCTAATTCTTAGATATCCAAGGAGATGGATGCCTGTGTAATGTTATGTCTCTTTGCCTAGCTGGTCTGATAAAATGGATATCCTCACACAAAGTCATTAAGCAAGTGGCTTATGATAGCATGCAGGAATAAGAACTTCAGTGCTTATGCCACCCCTGTCCTGTTGCAGACATTTCTTCTGGAGATGACTGACCATATGGTCAATGAAATAGGTCTAAAGAACACTTAGTAATTTGTGGGGTCATTTTGGTGGCTTCTTTGGGTTGGAGATGACTTCAAAAGCACGCGGTAAAACTTTGTTTGGTCGATACTAATCTGTGTGGATGGCATTTTCTAGGCAAAGAGTTGTGAGCTTTTTATGCAGCCAGCTTCTGTCTCTCCTGCCATCAAGCATGGTCCTTGCTTGTTGGCACACAGTGCTGTGCTTCCTCATCTTCTTTATGTCTCACAATGCTACATGCAGGTGATGAAGCTGGAATTTACTGGCTGGCTGCCAGCCCAGGGAACACGTGGACCCTGCTAGAGGACCCTTGTCAGGATCCACCAGCACCAACCAGCAACCATACACACAAAGCTCACTTCTTTGTGTCTCACTTGCTGTGGGAGGAAAAGGCTGAGATGTATATGGAAAGCACAGGATGAATTAATGAGGCAGCTATGCAGTGGGAAACCCTAATCTGACCAGGAGGAAACAAAAAGAGCAGGGCTATTTAAGCTTAATCTTTTAACAATGAGATGCTTCTCTGAAAGTCTATAGTACACTGAAACAATAATTATGAAGTTGTTTATTGTACACACGTGAGTGTGTATGTGCACACGTGCATGCACACACACACACAAACACACACACACATATACACCTGCACATGACCTATACATACCTGACTCAACTCAGTTTGATTCTGCAAAGTAATGAGCAAGGTTGTCCTGGATGGGAAATTTGTAAACTCTTTCGTAGTGCTGAAGAGGTATTTGCAGAGGTTATCATTTGCCCAGCAAGGTTAATGTCTCCAGGCTCTTGCTCTGGTCAAGGGGAAGGCAGAAACTCCTCCTATGTGCTAAAGCAGCAAAGATAGAATTTTTTCTTCCAGTAATTTCCCTGTGGGAGAGCTTTTCTCTTGACAGAGATGGTCCTTTTGGTAAGACTGAATAAATGCCCATCACAGGGAGATGTGAACTAGGAGAGGCTAATTTTTTCTGGTTTTGAGAGATGTGTCTTTAAAGTTAAGCTCCTACCTCAAGGTTGAAAACAGACTCGTGGCTTTTTGTCAGAAAGGAGGGCTCCTGGCTTTGCCCCCAGCTGCCAGCAGCAGGACCTGGAGGGGCTGCCCTGCTTGCTGCAGGGCAATCTGGGGCCTGAGGCTGCACTCGCTTCCCCCTTGATACGCTAAAAGCCTTGGCTCCATTTCACAGCTCTTCATGGAAATGACTCCCTGTTCTGGGAGGGACTCAGTCTTTTCTCAAATGATAATGCAATCCAGACATGAATTGGCAGAAATGTCATGAGACTTCTTATTCTTGCGTATTTCCAGTGCAAATACTCTCAAAATATCCTGGGAAGGCAGCCTTGGCATTTTTTCTGATGAACTGACACTGACCTGACAGCTTATTGTGGTTTCTTCCCCCAAAGACAGTTATATGGAAAAGAAACTGAAGAATCCCTTTCCCATCCCTAGTTGGTTTTCCAGCTGTACTTATATTAAAAACTATCATTTTCCTACACTGTATTTTAATAATTGCTGCTCTATTAAAACACAATGAACTCCACCTTTAAGCATATGCCAGCATTGACTTAGAACATATCAACATCTGAATCATGTGTAACATGCATTTTAGGAGGCTTAGTGCACCAGGTAGAAGAGGACAAACAAGAATTTAATATCCTCCTCTGAGCACAAATTCAGAGGGGTAACTTCCTCTCTCAATATATGGGCAGCTTAGGATGACTTATCTCCTTCTGTGCTGGCACCTAAATTTACTGCCTAGAGTTGGGCAGAGAGAATAGCTGTTGGTTATTATGTTTGTGTCTTGACATGACAGAATCCCTCTTTCTCTGCTTCCCTGTTTCCTCAGGTCAGACAGGTATATATTGGTATATTCCTGATATATACCAAATGATGGAGGGAGAAAAAGTGTTTCACAGCCTTTTCCCAATTTTGTTTTCATATGTGAAAGGGCTGCTGATGTGGTACAAGAACAGTCACTGGCAAAAAGACTCTGAGGATTGACTGGGGTCAAGTACTGTTTTCGGAGTCCTCTAACAGCTGGGAAACATGAGTGCCTGATTTAGTGAGCTCTGATGTGGTACAGGGATAGGGAAGGACCTTAATAGAGACCTTGCCCCCCACTGTGTGTAGTCTGCCCATTTTAGGGGAAGGTAGGCTAATTTTGAATTCTCTGCCTAATCTAGACAGACTTTCCTAAGAAAGAGATCCTTGATTGTCAAAACCAAATAGGTGATTCAGGAAAGAAAATTACGTTTCTTCATGTGTCTGTCCAACATATTTATGAATGGGTACAACAAGGTAGGTGTGAGCAATTTAGCTGAAGTGGAGTTAAGAGTTGTTCTCTCACAGGACAGCTGTAGTGGAGTTAAGAACAAACACTGATCCTCAGCCCCATGGAGCTGTCCTTCCTGTGGGCTCTCTGTTTTCAATCCCCAAACCAGAATGGCAGCATTTCATACCATGTAAATGCATCATTTTTCATAAGATGGAAGATATGAGGCACTGGAGGGCTGGATCTGCTGGGTTTTTTCCTAGCTGTATTTTGGCTGGGGAGCTGAGTTTGCTGCCTGTCTCCTCTGGCCTTTCCTGGCATTTCAGCAGGGCCAGCTCCTCTGTGGTGCCTGGATGTTGATCTTTAGCCACCAGCCACTGAGGTGCCAGAGCAGATGGGATTGCTGCTCAGAGTGGAGCTTGGGAAGAAGCTTTCTTCATGTTTCCACCTCTCCCAAACACATCTCAATGGCAGAGATGTGTCACTTATGGACAACTGAGCTGCTTCTTCCATGGATGAAAACCTGGGAGGGAAGCAGGTGATCCTCATCAAGCTAGTTTTGGTCTAGTGGCCCTGTTTAGCTAATGGTTTGTATACACCTGATATAAAGTCAAATGTGTCATCTGGCCAAGCACATAATTTTTAAAGCAAACTCAACTTAGATGTGTTGGTAACACCTGGCAACCTGAATGGCTGTTCACAGAGAATTGAATTGCTGCACACTTGTTAGAAAGGCAGAAAACAAAGTCAGTACCAAAGCTGCAAAAGCACTGCACTGGTAAAACATCATAGCATGACAGGCACATCACAAATCTATACTACAGAAGAGTTTGAAATACAGTGTGTAGAAATATTTACAGACCATGGAGACTAGGAAATATTGCTGACATGGTTGGGGGAATCAATACATGAGGGTAATTATGAAATGCCACTGCCTTCTGAGGCAAAAAATATAGGTCCCTATCCTACCCTAAGAGAACTTATTGTGGAACTTTATAACGTTTTGCTGAAAACAATGAAAAGTTCAAGGCATTTCTGTTCCTCAGCTGAGTTATCTAACTGGAGCCAGTATTAGCTTATGGAAACATGGAAATTCTTCTAGCTCTTTTAAGGAAAATAAAAAATCCTGGAAAGCAGGATTAATGAAGTGATAAATGATAGGAGAAAGGAATATTTAAAATGCAGAAAATTTAAAAATTGTAAAAACAGATCCTCAGATTTTCATGTAGCTCCAAGTCTGATTCTAGAAATGTAGGAATCAAACTGAAGTATGTAATTTAGGATTTCTTTTTTCCCATTGGATTTCTATAGGTGTGATTTAGTTTTTCTTGTGCTAAAGCAGTTGTAGGGAGGATAGTGCCCCTGACAGTGTTTCAATATAGCCTCTGTTCATAGTTGCCAAGTGGATTTTAATTTTTTTTCTTTCCTATTACTGGGGTGTGAATTATTATGTGGCCTGTCAAATATGTTGGAAATTTAACTATTTAACTCTTGTGAAGGAGAAGGCAACTCATCCCTGCAGTAAAGCTATGAGACGGATGGAGCTGGAGGCAGATTGGCCTCCTCTGCTTTAAATGCTGATATTCATCTGAACTGCAGTGACATGGTCTGTGGTTGCTGCCTGGATAGGTGCAGTCTGCAGAGAACAGGATCCATGGAAGCCATCTCAGACAGCTGAGAATGTTCCTCTGGCCCTTGATCCATCTGTGACAGCCCAGCAAAAGCTGCAGTAAGGTCACCTACCAGCTAGTGCTTTGATGCTGCCCAGGCAAGATGGCACTGCTAGCCTGATGTAAATAGTGCCTGAGCAGAGAATTCTGAGGGGAAGCCATCTTCAGAGAGTGGAAAAAACAAAGCTGTTACATGGACAACCTTAGAAGTGAGGGAGTGAGTAGCAGGCATGTGTTGCACTAGGTCTCTTTAGATGCTAGTTGATTGAAGAGAAGTTACAGCAGAACCTGAGGGTTTGGAAGCAGCCAAGGAGAAAGAGCCAAAAAATCTGGAGGCAGCAGAAGCTGAGTTTCTGCTAGCACCAGAGACCAGTCGACCCAGCCCAAGCATATTGTAACTGTTTTATTAAAAGGGTTGATTTGGAGAATGTTGTGTTTGCAATTCAGCATCATGCCTCGGAGCCTTGATTTCAAGCCTTTATTTATATGCTTAATTGTTGCTATGGAAATTCAATATTTAAAGAGGTAATTATTGCTGATCTTGTTGCATGTGTCCATTTCTGATGTCCAGCTGTTAGCTCTTTAGCTCCAGTCTAGCAGATTAATTACTACTATTGATTACTTTGAGCTTCTCTCTTCACACCTGCAGTCTGTGTAATTAGCCGGTGGCCTCCTCTGAAAATTAGGAGCAGTTTCATTTTGGCACCTTGCCATTTCTCAGCCATGTGCCTTACACTGATGAACAAAAGCAAAACTATTTTAAATAGAGATATCTGGGCAATGAACTCTTTGTATTTTTGAACTATCTGTGGATAACTCAAATTACTCTATGTTAGCAAATATTGCACCCCATTGGAAGACTCTGATAGCAAAAAAGAAAAAATAAATTCCAAAGTACTGGTATTTGTTTTGTCTGCCCACTAGTCAGTAAATGCTGTCCTGGCTATTTGAAGTTTATTGTCCACAGTGCTTTTTTTCACTAAGTGGGACCCAACTCTCTGAGTGCAATTATTTCTCCTTTCAACCTGCTTTCCTGAAGTGGAGTTTTCCTTTCTCTGCTGTGTGTGAGAGATTTCCTGTTGTTCCTACTGGATGCTACCAGGGCACATCAGAGGAACTTTAAGTAGGAGGGCAGGAGGTGTATGTGTGTACCCCAAAGGCCCTCATCAATCCCCTCTCTTCCCAAGCACTGTTTATCTGTTTTCCAGTGCCCACTCAAGGCTCTTCTTGGAAAGACAAATCTGTGCCACATTCCCCTCTCTGCACATCACAAAGGCAAAGACTAAGTGTTCAAAGGCTTCATTTTTAAAAAAGAAAATCTAATTCTTCTGCCACCAGGGTCATGGCTTCCTCCTCTCAAAAAAAATGAAACCTTTTCTTTACGTTTGCTGGGTTGCTAAGCACAGGTCATGCCAACATTGTGTGATTTTGACGTAAGTAGTGTGCTGGGTGGAAATGAGAGCATGGGGACAACTCTGTCTTTGCTCTCTGGGTGAGCATCCAGTCTAAATTTATAGCAGACTGACGGCAGTCCAAAAGCACAATACAGGTGGCCTGTGAACTGAAGTGTGCTGAAATTCAGTGTTCAGGAACTAACTTTAGTATTAATGCTGCATGACTGGATGCTGTCTACATATTAGCAGTTTAATGTGCCATGGTTCAAGGTTGTGAGTCTCCAGAGCCAAGGCAGCAGTGAAGGCCCTCTCTGCTTCATGGGTCAGACACCACCCTGAAAGTTGTAGTGAAGTTCGGGGGAAGAGAAGAGACTCATCCCCTTTCTGGTCAGATAAAGTAGTTGCTGTAGACTGTTTGGTACAGTGCTGGCCTCCAGACCAGAAGGTCCCCAGCTGGAATCTCATCACTGCCACTGTTTCTAGATTAAATTCTAAATTGTGTACTGTCATTTGGAGGCCTTCTGTGCAGGGTCTCACTGAGTCACCAGTTATTAGGAATGCCTCCTATTATCACAGCCCTAAAAGCTATTTGAACAGAAGCCTAATGTGACTGTGATTTCCAAGGACCATTTGCTGTTATTGCAGCTCTGCTTTGCTGTGAGTGAGAAACAAACCAAAGTTGCTTTCAGATCACATGAAAGGGAGGGACAGGGAAGCAGTGGAGCTGGAGTGACATTCAAGCTGCCAACAAATGTAAATTCACCAAAAATAAACAATCGTTTTATTAACTGAAGCAGGGTAATTTCTACCTCAAGAAAACAAACAGGTTGCTTTTCTTCAAGCAGGCATATTTTGAAATTCTTGCTTTTTCAAGCAGCTGAAAAATGAGCTGCTGAAAAAGTGTGCAGGACCTATGCACTGCCATACCCCATGGGCCAGAAAGACCTTCTCCTCTGTAGAGGAGGAAGACGTAGCAGAAAGGCAAATGCCTGCTCTCTGGGAGAGGAAGGCAGTAACTTGTGTGCACAGAAGGGGAAACTACAAATGCAAATACTATTCTGAAGACGCACAGATGCACGTCAGAAATCTATATAATATGGGAGAGTTTGGAGTCTGAACACACAGTTTATGGGCTGGATTTCAGAGCAGTCCTGATTTTACTTTATTGCTGACTCTTTCTAAGACTTCTTAGTCCTAAATCACCTCCATAAAATGAAAGTGGAATTTTGCCCAAAAGAGGGATGATTAAGGTACTAGGGAAACAGGTCTTTCATAAAGAATTTTTTTAGAAGTTCTGTTGTATCTACAGCTAAACGTGCTGTGAACAGCTTGCTCCTGTTTAGGAGGACTGATGTGAAATGGCATTGGTCCATTACAACTAGAGGTGCTGGGTTTGATGCTCGTTGAATATTTGGACAAATATGTATTAGTCCTGTATTATACAATTTTATACACAATTTAGCCCTGCCTTTTCCTTAGCCTAGTGCTGGGGTGTTTGGCAAGGATGAGGGGCTACATCAAAGAGTCTATTTTGAGCATGAGCTGCCAGACATGTCTTCATATCAGATGGACTGCAGCCAGCCATGCTTACAGAAGGACAGACGTCTGGCGAGGGAGAAGACAACTGAAAGCTGGGGCCATTAGAAGAAGGCAGTGGTGCTGCCAGCTATATTCCCTGTCCCAGCTGGATATATCCCATTTAAGATGCCACAGCGTTGCCTCTAGCAAACAGATCAGTAAATGGGAAGGAAGGACAGTAGGATAATAGAGAGGTGGTCAAAAAGAATAAAGAGCAAAAATGTTTTTGCATCCATTTTGTGCATCCATATGCTCATAGAGCTAGCTTGTTGTACTTGGAAATCTTTGAAACTTAGGACAGAAGTTTCCGTGATTTCAAAGTGGCAAAATTCTCAACTGCAGTAGCAGACGTCACAGTTTCTGGACAGCCTGAGGTGCAAAAAGGATATTCCTACCATGACTGTCCCCTGGAATCTAAAAGCAGCAACTGATCCAGTTTTGTTGAAAATGGGCAGCCTGGATAAAGTGAGGCCTGAATGTCCAGTGGAGTCACCTGAGCACCAGAAGCCTTTGTTATGTGTTTTAAACCACCTGTAGGCCTTGCTTTTGCCTAATGGAGAGTGAGCCTAGGACAGCTTGCTCATACCCACACATGGAATTCGATCTCATGGCTTGGGCATGCAAGTGAGGGGGTTGCCCCCATATTTATGACGTGGCAGGCTCACCAGACTTACAGTCTGTGTCAGGGCCAGCTTGTTGAACCAAAGTGGTGCCAAGATGGAAGATTTCTAGGGTGAATGCTTTGCCCCTGAAGAAGGCTAAGGCTACTGGTAACACCTCTCAGGGGCTGCTGGTAAATGAAGAAGTGTTCTATCTACAGGCTGTGACTAAAACTGCCATTTAGGGTCTGCTTAACCTAAAGGACTTAAGGTTTGACTGAAGTGTCTCCCACACCCTGAAGTTCTTAAAGTAAGTTTCCTCAGCAAACCATTCACAGGCACCTACTGGCATTATCAAAAACTGAGTGCCCAACTCAGGAGGATCTGAACATGGGTGCTTTTGGAGATTGCTGCCTTTATCATTCTGCTTTCTGAATCTATAGGTGTGTAAGCAGTAAGGTGTTGCTGTGCTTAAGAGAGTACTAAAGATGTGACTTGAGCAGCCTATCACTTAAGACCGTTTATGAGAGGTCTCATCATTTAATTTCTTATCATTGCTGCAGCTACTTTCCTCCTTTTACTAGACTGTGAGGTACAGACTCTGCCATCACACACTTATGTGGCTCTCAGCACAGCTGGCTGAGACTGTAAGTCCTCCCAAGATGCAAACAGTAAAGAGGAATAAGAGCGTGAGGTGGGTATGTAGTGACAGAAGTGAGATGCTCACAGCTGGCAAGTTGTGTGTCACTGGTTTGTAGATTTGAAATGCCATTTATATCCTGACTGCTTGTCTCAGTGCACTGACTTTGTTCATGTACCAGGTGTTGCGTTTGGCCTTTGGCATCAGTCTGTGCAACCATCATGAACTTCATCTGAAGCTGTGCTGAAGTGCTGTGTTGCATTGCCTTTTCCTTCCCCAGAATTTGTTTGAATTGCAATGTGTGTGATTCCTTCCACTTAATGACACAGGATGGTTGTACTTGGTCTTTTGTCAGCTTGGGGTTTTCCTTTAGTCTAGTACAACTGGGAGCTGCTTTTGAGCCCTGATGGTTTGGGGTTTTGTTCCACCAGTCCCATGAAAATCTTTTGCTCTTGCTGGAGAACACATCTGGGAGCACAGAGAGTTAGGATAAGCTTCAAGCCCAGATCTGCATTTGAGGTGCTTGTTAAATCCTGCTTCTCTGTGACACCAGCTCAGGAAACCCTTCCAAGCTGCTGCCTGTAGGAGTGGCCTGATGGAGCTGATAGCACGCTCCGTGTCAGGCCGCTCCTGCAGCGCTCCATCTGCCTTGCTTAGCTGGAGCATTTATTGTCCAAAGCCCTCCTGACAGGAAACATTCTGGCTGTAGTGAAGTATCCAGCGAGATTATTATGGTATTTGTTCCCAAAATGTCTCCCAAACCCACAGTATTGACTTCTGTGTCCTAATTGCCCTGCACCTGTTTCCAGCCTTGGAATATTACCTCTTAGGTGGAGGAGCTGATGAAACCACATTGTCTCTTGGTATCCATTGTTGCATCTATGTTGTTAATGAGCTAAGGAAATAACACAGTGCTACAAGGATCCAGTGGAAGCTGGGACAATCTAGGTTCATAAATATGACTAGCTGTCTTCAGGTGCCATTTGAAATCCTTGATATAAAATCTCTTTCTTGAGATTACTTATTTTATGGATCACATTTTTTTTCTCTGTGAATGTCAATACATGTACATGCATATGCATGTGTTTGTGCATGACATATATGAGCTATTTTTGTCCCTACATAGGGAAGACATGGGTTGGTGTGTGTTTTCATGAGCCTGTGTGTCCCATCCACAGCATCAGCTCTCACCCTAATGAGCTGAAGCTACATTAACAATATCCCAGGCAGATAAATTGACTTTAAACCTTGGTTTGATGATCCTACTAAGACATTCAATTAATTCTGTTTTGCTACAAGCTAATTTATGACTTTGTGTTTATTCCAAAAAAATGTTGAATGTACAAATCAGTAACAGACAAGGTAATGAATTATTCTACCTTCCTTCATGCTCTTGTCTTCACACTTCACTACTATAAGAATGGAAGAGGAAATATGAAAGAAATGTCTTTTGATGTATGAAATGTGGGTATTTTCTCATACTGAGCTGTATCTAACTGGTGTAAACACATAATCAAGCCCTCTAGGAGATGCTAATTAGTGCAGTAAATGTTAGTTTATTAATTGCCATTACGTTTCTCTTTGTTTCACCAGTGAATGTGCCTTTTCAGGAGAACAGATTTGATATGGTGTGTCTGTAGAATTTGTTTGTGTTCATGGCAAATGAAGACAAGTAGCCCTGCAAAGCTGTGATGAATTAACAACATTCTGTGCTATCAACGTTTCTGTAACAGAGTCCACAAAGTGCGTGGTTTTCTGTGTGATCTGAGAAGAAAAACAACACAAAACAAAAAACCCCGGAGGATTTGATAACAATTTTCTGCTCCATCTCTCTACTTGGTGTGTTTTTAATGAGCCCTCCAAAAGCACAGGTAGTAAAACTTTTTCCTTTTTGATGTGGCAGAATACATTGCCAAGACATACTACAGGAGAGGTACTTCAAAGGCAAACAGCCAGTGAATACAATTACGTTAGGTGAGACTGCTGGGTATAATTGAGTTCCTCCCATCCTTGGAAAGGGATAGGAGACAGTCCCTTAACAATTCCCTCTTCCTGCTCCTCCAGCTTGTCATTATAAATCAATACTTACCCTGTGATGTTCACATTTGTAAACTATACCATTATCACATGCTACATTGCCTGTGTCAGGTACTGGGAGCCAAATAAAGGATCAAGTGAGAGGTCCCCTTGTAGGCAGCTGCAGCATGGTGTATGGAGAGGGCAGAACCAGCAAAGCCTGGAAGACATCCCTTTGCCTCTCTGAAGGCTGCAAAAAATTGTTGGAAACGCTCATGCTGGGAGGTGCTGGTGCTCCCAGGAACCAGAAAAGGGGATAGTTGTTCTGGTTGCAGAGAGGGGGCAGAGCTAAGGTGTGGGCGTAGCAAGCTTGTTGTTCTACATTCTCCACATCATCACTAGGGGCCTTGGTTTTGGGAGGAAAAGCTGGGCATCTCATTGGAAGTGTGCCATGTTTGCCTTCCCCTCTGCAGTGGGAGGGTGTTTGGGTCAGCCCCTGTGTGTTTTTGTTCCCCTTTTGTGGGTAAAACACCTTCTCCCTTTGTATCCTTTTGGTATTAATATTGTTGTTATTATCAGGCACATCTTATCCCATTGCATTTGCTTTCAGTAAAATGTTTTCTCAACCCACAGTCTCTGCTTTTTTCCCTCCTTTACCAGAAGAGGTGGGGGTAAAGGGAGTGACTTGTTTGGAGTTTAATTTCCTGCTGGTGTTAAACCATCACAGCTGTGTGTGTTGAAGCAGCTTGGTGTCCCAGAAGGACCACTGTGGAAAGCAGCATTGCTGGGTGTGGATCTAGGTCATAGCTTGACCAGACTCTCAGGATCTACTTTTAGACTTTGTATGGAGAGAAAAGCTTTGCATGTTTTTTAATCATTTGGCTTGTGAAGCCAAAACACAGGAGGAGGTGTTTCCCTTCTGTGTGGAACATGAGCACTTGTGTTTTCATGGATTTTGGCTAAGACAACCCAAAACCCAGATATCTTTTCATACTCCTTTCCTTGCAGAATAGGTTCTACAAAGTCTAACACTATGAAACAAAGAATATTTTTCACCCTGACAAGTGAAAAAGCTTTTTCATAATTTTCTTCAGTTATTTGCCTAGAAAAGTTTCAGTAGGCCACTGAAAATCAGAGGCTAGTATTCTTGTCTCATCTTTGTCTTTGAGACCAAGGTTGCTTTGCAATATCTTTGAGCAGTTTGAGTCCCACCCTAATCGTGTTCAGGACATCTTCTGTTTTGTATTATTGTAGAAATAACAACAGTCCCATGTCAGAAACATCTAGCTTAGACTTCTAAGGGTGTCTGTTCAAGAGGAAGAATCCTTCTTGCCCCTTTCCTTTGGGCACATATCTTGCCTCTGTGCTTCTGCAGAAGTCAAAAGCAGGCATGGCTGACTGTCTGCTGGGACTCTGCATGGCAACAGTGGCTGTTGCTACTGAAGGTCTTAATTGCCATTAAGTCATTGGTTTATTTTTTGGTGATAAATAATCATAACTAGCGTGTAAATATGTAGTTCTTCTACACTGAATTCGGAGGTTCTGTCCAAATGTTTGCATAATGAGTGCCGAAATAAATACTGGAGCACCTTTTATTTTCCAGACTGAGAAGATTTTAAAAAATTGTAGATTTTGTGTTCAGTGTTATACTTCAGCAAAATTTCACATTTTAAGTAAGGGGGCTTTGGTTTTTTTGAACTCTAGTAGCAGAAGTGTATTGAGGATGGACCTAGCTTAGAAATTTGCTACAAATCTGGAGATAGAAACTGGCTTATCCTCTGAGACACGCTCCATATATGCAGAATCTATCTGAATAAATGAGCCCCTTACTTAACTGGGAACGTACTGTATATTCCATCTGCAGACTGAATGATTGCTCCATTTCAAGCCTCCTGACTCCCATGGAGCCATCTGGTACACGCTAGTTTGTACGAATAGGTGAGGATTCCTGCTAACACAACAGTCTTCAACTAGGCAGAGTGCTGATATTTAGCACTCGGCTACACATCTGCGCGCAAAGCCGTAACAAAAACCCCAACATTTTCTGTGTTTAATATTTAAATGAACCTTCCTTTTTCTCCTGGAAAACCAGTTGGGACAGGAACAATTAAGGCAATCACATCAGAAAATGAGTTGAGCTATTAATACATCCAACTAAGCAGAGATTTCCTGTTGTGTGGCATTGTGAATTTTCTTTTTTTTTCACCCGTTGATTATTTAGGGCTGCGTGGGGAAGAAGGTGGGAGAGGAGAAGGTATGTGTTGTATAGATATTTTAATATCACTTTGAGATATTATCAGAAAATTAAGCTAATGGACATAATTCATGTCTGTAGGCAGCAGTGGGCTGGTCATGGGACTTACCAATAAGTATGTAAAGGTTGTATCCTTTTTGACTGCCCACTTATGTCAGAGGCATCCATATGATATTGGCACAACAGCACAAAGAAGGTGCCTTTGTGGTAGATCAGTCATTCCAAAGGGTTTTGGTGTCAGCGGACAGAACAAGGTGGATGGGGGAGAAAGGGAAATGGGCTAAAATCCAAAGGCTGCCTGCATACTCACACTGTTTTATTCTCTGGTACAGAGATCCACCTAATATGTAGCTGGAGAGACCTGTGTGCTCATTGGTAATTGAAAAATAATAAAGAGACATAAGATCCCACTTTCCCCCCAGACACTGCTCAAGGTCCTGGAGGGAAGGAGGTCAGAAGGACTTTGCAGTTGCTGTGTGGAAAGTGCTGCTGCCCTAGGCTGGACAGTGGTAACCCTCACGCCTCTGGAACTTGTACGGAAGTCTCAGCTCAGGTAAGTCCTACCAAGTCTTGCTCTCTTCAGGTGTTTTACTGAGTGTAGGTTACTTAAGACTTTTGCTTAGTCTGGAATGACACTCCCGTCAGTAGCAGACGCCTATCTGGTTTTGGTTTGAATTTATTCATTTATTTATTTCAGAAGCAAAAATAATGATGGATCTTTCCAATATTAGTGCCTTTCCTCAGTCTTTTGAGCTAGCTCTTGCTTCTTATGCATCTTGACTAACAGGGAGTCAGTGTGGATGGTGCCAGGACTCGTATTCGCTCACACCATGGCGAACATGCGGTTTAGCCGTGCAGGATTGGGTCTGTGCAGATTCTTGTGATTCACGTCACTGCAATCTCACTTTGTTTTGGTAAATGTTGCCCCTCAGACCTGGGATCTCTTACAAACTGGGATCTGTGCTCACATGCCTATTGCAAAATACAGCCTGCTATAAACAGCTGTAAGGAGCTCCCTTTGTCTGGTTGGGGTTCTTCACTTAAGTGCTTGTGGTGCCTGATTAAATTAGTAATCAGAGATATAGTCATGCTATTTTGTGACTCTGAGAGCCTTGATTGTGGATTATATTTACACACTGCAATTTCTTTCTAAATGGAGCTCTTTGTATTCAAGGACTTGAAGAGTCTTTCAGCCTGCGATAAAATCCAGTTTGCTATAGAGACTAGTTCTTGCTGTGGTGCCAAGCTCTTGGTCGGGCATGCTGTGTAAAACAGTTTTTCATTTGCACAATAAGTATGGCTGTGTAAGAGTTCATGTGTGGTGCAGTGGTTTTGCTGACCCTTTACACTGAAAAACTGCATGATGGCAGGCTGGCAGATGCATTCAATGCCTTCATGTTGTGTTGCCTCAAAAAACCAGAGTTTTCTTTTTTATCAAAGCAGGGGTTGGCTTGAACCAAAGCCACAGAAATGGTACTAATAAACTTTGTGGTATTTAAAATCCCTGCATGCATCCAAATCCTTTGGCCTATCCCTGGTAAAAACAATAGGTCTGGAAAGTCAGGCAGCCCTTATAAAATATTTTGTTGTGTTTAAAATCCACAGTGTATGCTAAGACAATGGCTGTGTCACATGCATGTATGTAGCAGAGGTAGGAGGCGGAGATCTGACTACTCTGCTGATTTTGAGGCTCCAGAGCCATTCAGGTGAATCCTATGGCTGGAAGTCCCTGTTTAAAGTTTCTTCTAGTCCTGTTCAGGACAGGGACAGGAAACCTGATCTTCTGCATCAGCCCAGCTGTATTCACTTGCAAAAGTGTTCAGGGAAAAAGTGGACTCTGCCTGCCATGACAGAGTGCTCCAGTATGAAGGAAACTTTAGGTCAGTCTGTTTTAATCATCTTAGAGTGGGCTTTAGTCACTTAGAGCTTTCTCTATGCATGGCCAGAAATGTCACCCAGGGTTTGAGGAAACTTTGCAGGATGGGGTCTCTTGCTTGCTTTGCTTTGTTTTGCTTTTTTCTTTTCCCTTCTGGAAACGAATGGGTTTTCATGAAAAAAATCATACTTCTCTGATGACATTTGATTCAAACTCTGAAAAATTCCTGATCATCTTTAGTGAGGCACTGTTTTTAAAAATTATTTTAGGTGACTTTTACTAGCAGTACAGTTTATTTGAACAACTTACATTGATACTAACATGAAGGTCCTATTTATGAATATGTCAGTGGGGTTAAAACAGGTAATGATATTTCTTGCTTTACTACCCTGCTGAAGTAGTACTTCAAATCTCTGTGTCTTAATTTCCCTTCTCCCATTACTTGCCTTCTCCATAAAAATTCTTTGGAACTAGATTTTTATCACTTGTGCTAGGAAATGGAAAACTGATCTCACTTGGATCTTTGTATTGCTACAAAGTAAATAATACTCTATTTAATGGAGTACATTTAATAATTATTTTGAGGTACCAGCTACAGTAGCCATGGAGCCTATTAGAATGGTGAAGCCTTTGGATGAATTAACAGACCAGATGCACAGATACAACTTACACACTTATAATGAAATTCACTCTTTCCAGAAAATTAGAGTACCATCTTGCAGATTGTTGGAATGATGCTGCCTAATGCCATATTCCTTCTGCCACAAAATAGTTGCAAATCACTCCCTAGTGAATTGAAGAGTCCTACAGGATAGCAAATGGATCAGGAATGCCCGTGGAGTGAACTCTATTTGAGTACAGGGGGTTTCTGTTCAAACAGCTGGAGCTACGCTTGCCTCTTGTGTTTCCTCTTTCGGCATAGATCTGCCTACAGGCTTGTTGAAACAACATGCCAGGCCAAAAAACAAGTCACCCTTGCGTGGTGGCAGCTGTACTCACTCTAACTTTGTGCCTCTAAGAAGGCTCCTATCCCTGCTCCTGGCCAACAGGAGGTGGTTGCTGAAGAGTGTGAGAAGGGTGACACGAGCATGGTGACACCTGAACGCCCTCTGGTTGCTCCATGGCTCTTGACCATGGCTGGTCGCGGCTCAAGCTGGCGCAGGGACCTGCCAGTGTGAAGGCAGACATTGGCAGGATGTGTAAATCCAGAGCCAAGCCTGAGGGGAGGGGAGGGCAAGGAGGCACACACAAACATGAAGAAGAAGGGATGTCCCCCAGGCAGGCTGCAGCTTGCCTGAGACGTTATTTAAAAAGCGGCTCCATCTACCTGGAATGTGCTGTCTCCAGTACAGCCCTGCCTGATCACACCCAAACCAGCCTTTGTCCTATTCAAATGCACTGGCTGTTGTGTCTGGTTTTGCTGCTCTTAAGTCATATTTAGTGATCTCATCCTTCATGGGAAGAATGTGACTGTTAGGATTTGTTCTCTGTTAGGTGCTTGATTTGGGGTTTCCCTGGTCTTGGATCAATGCTCCCCGAATTGCAGAGGTTACAGGCTACCCTTTAGCATAATGTGGGAACAGAAAACTATGGCACATAGGTGCAATCGCACCCAGCCCTTTTATTGGTATGTACAGCCTAGCTGTGATCTTGAAGGAGCCTGTTCCCAGGGGCTCCATGTTTTGTTTAGTGTTAATGGCAAGCCATAAAATCCTAACCCAGGCTTCCTCCTGAGCCTGAGTGCCTCTGCTGGTAGCCTGCTGCTCTTGATCCTGGCTCTTGCGCTTCACGCGTTCAAATGCTTTTATTTTATGTGGTTGGATGTAATGGGACTCACCTGTTTCAACTGCCAAGCTAAGCCAGCAAAATAACCTTGAATCTCTGTGAAGATTTCTCCTAGTCTCCTGCAACCACTGGATTACTGCTCCCCTCCCCCAAATGTTCAACACCCCTTCCCTGCCAACAGAAAATCCAAAGCCCTCCAAGCAATCAGAGCAAGAACTACAGCTGTCACAGTCATACAGTTCCCATAGGTAGCACCTTTCATGTTGGTTACTGAACTTTTTGAGGGCCTTATTACTATGGCCGTGGAATTGCTTGGTGGCTTGTGTGGAACAAATAAAATGGGACTAAAATTGTGGCTGCAAAAGTTTAAAGGAGTACAGTTACTGTGTGTTTGTTAATTCTATCTTTGCAGGAGGATAGCAGCTGCTTTTCTTTTCTTTTTTAACAGATGGAGTGATTTCTCATGTAGTGTTACAGTAATGACCAACGTGACACAGAAGGAAAATTCTGTGACAATATGGTGAGCAAGATCTTATTGACAGCTCCACTTGGTTGTAATTTGTAAGCTCTATATTGTTGCTCTATTCTTTTTTTTCTCCCCCCACCTCCCAAATGCTGCCTGTCTTTTCTGCCATATAGAATTAGATTTCAAGCTGAATCAAACAGTTTAATTTGAAGGACTCTTAGCTAAAAGCTGTTCAAAATGTTCACAAGAGTTTACACCCCATCATAAGTTTAAAAAATAAAAAAAAATAAAAGCATTGCATTATGAAACAATGGTATGAAAATTATCCTATATTTAATGTCTCTATTGAGACAGCTGCCTTGATTCCTTCTGTAGCAGCCGATGCCTTCTCAAGGAAGGGAATTTCCCCCTTTGCAAAAGGAAGGTTAGGCCAAGCATGAAGGAGGGCACAGACCAAAAGTGGACCATGAGTGACCAGAGTGCTGCTTGTGGCCTGCCCTATGACTCAACAGTGTGCAGGGGATGGAAATAAGCACAAGGACATGATTGCCAGCCAAAATCTGTGATTTCTGCCATGCATAGAACTGCCCAGAGAAAATGCCACCATCCATTTGTAGAGCTGAAAATCTACCTGGACACCCCCAGCCCCAGCCCCTCTTTTGCAAGACAGCATTAACTTTGTCACTGTGTGCATTGCTCTGTTAGGCAAAGGGCTCTGAATGTCCCCATAAGCTTCTCAGCTACCTTTATGGGGTGTAAGCCACAAGGCAATCTATTTATGGGATAGATAGGATGTTCTACTCTTCCTTTGACTCTGTTAAATTTGAAACTTGAAAAAATAAAAAAATGTTTGTTAGCTTTATATAAGCAAAGTAAAAAGTACAGGGGAAATGTTTTTTTAAAGGGAACATTGCAAAATGACAGAGATACTATTTTTCTGTGGATGATAAGGACAATAGAACCATCCAGTGGATTCAGCAACAGTGTAAAGCAGAACTACAGAGACTATCAGGCCAGTATGAGGACAGGTGGAGCCTGCATGTGCTGCAGTCCTGACCTTCTCTGCTCCTGAGGGTTTTTATAATCATCCTTGTTCCTGAGCACTGTGGACTGGCAAATTCTGCTCTTGGAAACAGTTCCCTAAAAAATAGTCCCAAGGGTTGGTTTTCATGTTTGCTACCAAATGCCAGTGGCTCTAACAATCCTATTGCACAATGTGTACAGTGCTAACACAGCCGTTTCTTTATAACAGGCAGAAATGCCCCTGAGAGACATTTTCCTTTACAGTTCATAAATGGACTTAACTTTTTGTGTTTTCTACACACACAAAATGAGGCTTTTTTGATCTCTATAGCAGATTTGTCTTTAATTTCTGGAATTAGTGGAAACTTGTGATACTGTTTTTCAGAAGGTTAGTTTGAACAGGGGGGGATTAGAATGATTCTTTATTTCATATTAACTGCCTTTAAGATTTCTCCAAGTGAAGGGCTACCAGCCTGCTGCTCAGTGACTAATAAATTTGATTCATCCTCACTCCCCACAGGGTTATCCTCCTTCTTACTAATGTTTGACATTTTACATTTTAATTAAAATCACCCTCCAAGCAGCAAACCACTAAGAGAGTGACAGATATTCCTACTGCAACAAGATATAAGACAAAAGGGTGATTTGCTAACTATATCTTCAATAGTGTCACTTATTTGCTACATGAGCACCTAGTGTGTGTGTGTGTGTGTGTGTGTGTGTGTGTGTGTTAGACAAGGCAATGCCTATCTTAACATTCAAGGTGTGCCCAAAGATGCTTTATTTTAATGTCTGCATTCCAGTAGGAGCAACTGGGACTCGGGAGTAGCAGTGCTTGCTTGATGCTATACCAGCATGTATATACAAGTTTGTGTAGCCTAAGAGAAGGGAGAAAGGGCAAAGAAGAGTGAAGTCATTCTAAGCTTTGAAAGCAATTGAGATAAAAATACTGCAGATTGCCTTATCTGGCTGATGGCTGCCCCAGCCATTGCTGAGGGGCTGGTTTTGTGGGACTGCCCTGAAGAGAGGAGCAGGATGAGGATGACTGGTGGATAAACCTGGTGGACAGGTTAGTCAGCACATGAAAGCATCACAAGAAGCTGAAGAGCAGGCAGCAAAGCTGGTGTCAGTGGCAGCTTGGAGGAGATATTTGGTGGGAAATGAAGCAAGAGGCTGGACTGTGTACGAAAGGCGTGAGGTGCACAAAGCTGGAGATCAACATCACAACGTGCTTAGAAGGAGGAGGAGGTGATGCCACTGCAAAGGATCAATATCCCTTGCAGAGGTGAATCTGTAGGCCTCAGGAGGGGAAGTAACAAATGCTTTGATTATTTGAACAGAAAAAAGGAAGACTTGAAAATAGAGCAATGGGGGGGTTTTTAACTGCTCTGTGCATAAGTCAGAGAAAGGATAATCCATGGCAGTTCCCCTCTAATGTACAGAGCTTGATGACAAGATGATGGTAGAGCCAAAGAGGCAGAGGGACAGAGCGGTGCTGTAAATACATTGAGGAATTGTTGCCTGACTCTATATGGAGAGACAGAGGAGGGAAAGACTTTGATCCACTGCCTTAGGAACAAGCATGAAACCCAGAACACACCCATCTGCTTATGAATCTTATCTATCTTTGACAGAGAGCTTTGGTGAGACTTGTCCAGGTATTCATGACAAACCAGTTTTTTTTTAGATAGCACTGGCTGGACATGTACAATGTAAAAATTTCATCTTTCCTCATGCAGTCTAAGTGGCTAAGTTGTGAGAGGGCAGTGACACAGCCTACCCCTCAATTTTCTAACCTAATGCAGCATCTTCCTGACCCTCACTCGTGTCTCTTCCTTCATCTCAAACCCAACAACAAAAAATATTTTTCTCATATGTACCAAGGCTGCTGGTATTTAGAATTTGATTTCAAATTCTTTAGAAAAGACAGCATGCAAGAAGATTTTGCAAAATCCTGCAGGTTACAGGCATGTCTGGGCCTTTCTGAATTATGATACGAAACCCAAAGGAATAGCGGAGAAATGACAACTCCCTTTCATGTGATATTCTGGCTGCCCTTAGGAGATGAACAGTGGAATATGTGACTTCTGAAGAGAAATATACTGAATGAAGAAGGAGGTGGCTTAAATATATTGGTACGAATATATGGGGAAAGAGAGAAAGCTGTAAGGCAGACGGCAAGGTTTTACATTCACGGCTCATTTCTCCTCCCTTTTGGAACAGAAAAGTCAGAGGAACATGTTAGTTCCTCTTAAACAGCTTAAACTATCTGCATTTAAGCATTGCCAAAAACAATCAAGTGGGATGAACTGGTCTCCTGTTACTCCAGGGGGACATTTGTTTTTGGTTTGCTGGAATAGCTGCTAGATAAAAAAGACCTCTGTGTCATGTCCTCTTGGAAGTAACAGCTTGGTGAATAGAAGTTGAGCTAAGAAATAGTGTTTGTGTCTCCTCATGACTTGGTCCTTAGGAGGCAATTAACAAAAAATGGTAGAGGTGCCCCCTCGCCTCCTGACATCTCAATTTTACGTGGAGGTGGGTCTTGTGTCAGCCCTGGTAGAACTGCCTTGACTTCCTGAGTGCCATTGCTGAGTGTCTTTGTGTGGTTATGATGGAGAGGATCCTGGCTGTTTTCAGAAGCAAGTTTCCTTGAAAACTCCAAGGGCGTGCAGATGCTTTGTCAGATTTTTTAGTGCATACACGTATGTGAAAATAGGAAGCAGACACCATGTCTCAGGAAAATGGCTGCAATGCTGTACAAATTCTTACCCCGTGTCAGCCATTCCTCAGATATGTTGAGTCATAGGTTAGTCTACAGAGACGTGGAAGAAAAGAAACCCAAGCTAGCTAACGATCTGAATTTAAAGTGAACTGATTAAATTCCATTAAATCCCTGTGTAGATGTCCTTGTTCAGAATTAAGGTAAAGTAAGATAAGTCTCATAAAGGCCAAGTTAATTCTGAAGGAGAATACATACACAGAGATTTAATGCATTTTTAACTAATCCATTTTAGCAGTTAATTCAGATTAACTGTACTCATTTTTCCTCTCTGGCAAAGCCCTTCAAGGGAGCAAGATGTGGAAAAACACCAGTCTGAGCAGTGTAATGTTTTTAAACATCCTATGCTGTTGATTGCAAAGCAGACAATTGGTGCCACAGCACTCCTGTATTGAACGGCTGCACGCAGACCTACATGTGTTGGTGCTGTCGGAGGGGACAGTGGTCTTGGGAAGGACTTGCTAAGAGCATCCTTGCTTCCAGGAAAGTGCTTTGAGAAATGCTGAAACACGCTGGCCAGGTAACCTGCTGCTACAAGGAATTTTGATCATAAATGAGATGTCTGTGCTAGCAAAGTGATTACTCCTCACAATAAGTGTGGAGTCGGCTGATACCTGTCTGCCCATTGTTTGTGTGCCAGAGATGCACAGAGATGCAGTGTGAATCTTAATGGTTTCCCTCATACCTGGAGTGGTGTATTCTTGGGCCAAATCCTGTCTTCACTCTTTTGTGTAAACAAAGCATTGCTTAGTCCCATGTGGTCTCTAGATTAAAAAGTCAAAACCTGGAGTTTAAGCTTTACTATTGATTTAAAAAAATTATACTGCAATCAATAGCTTAAAAGGAAACGGGAGATTATGAATAAATAATAAGGTGCATAGGTGTACAGGGAAAATACAGCAGTCCATAAATATAGTTAAGAATTCAGTTTTACGGTAAAAAGAAAGGGCATAAAAATGTAGATGACTAAAGCAATATGTGTGCAGAGGAATAATAATATACCATGAATTAAAATACGCAAGTATTGGGGACTAAATTGCTTTTACTTCTCTATACATTTTTTTAAAGTGCCTAGAGGCCTTCAGGTATGAGTGCTAAAATAAAAATATTATTATTATGGATTTTGGGGGGCAGATGAGTTGGAACTCAAGGATATCTCCCGTGCCTTAGCTCTGTTGCACGTGGTTAAGCACATTGGGCCAAATTTATCCCTGGCCTGCTATATTTACTGTTGAAAGTACTTTGGAAAAGCGCATATTAAAGCTATATGTAAAAAAGCACTGAATTTTGAGCAGGCATTTAAGGCCAGGCAAAAATCAAAGACATTCTCTCAGGTCAGTTTAGTTTTGGGTGTCGGGAGCAGTTGCTCAGTCACATTGGTCCAGTGAATCTGAAACAACAGCGCGTGAAAAGATATGGTGGAAAAATAATGGCTCCATGTGGGATACATGCTAATGCTAATCACTGGCTAGGCTATTTCTCAGTTTTTACTCATGGATTTTATCCTAATTTTTTCACTGATTATTATTCTGCCTCGGTGACCACCAAGGTAACTTTTTGCCCTGTTTCACAGGGAAATTTGAAGCCAACTTTTTCTGCTGCACTGTGGAGTTCATATAAGAAAATTTTTCATAGAATTGCTTAGGTTGAAAAAGACTTCTGAGACCATCAAGTCCAACTAGTAAGTAACCTAACACTGCCAAGTACCTCACTAAACCACGTCCCTCAAGGCCACAAATACATGACTTTTGAAGACCTCAAGGGATGGTGACTCAATTATTCATCTGGGCAGCCTGTCCCAGTGCTTGACAGCTCTTTCTGAGAACTTTTTGCCCTTAAGATTCAATCTAAACCTCTCCTGGAACAACTTGAGGCCATTTGCTCTTGTCCTATTGCTGGCACTTGGGAGATGAGACCGCTCTCCACCTGGCTGCAACCCACAGAAAGAAGCTGTCATGCTGGGGCTCAGCGTGGCCTTTGCTCAGCACTTGTGTAAGCAGCTTGTGCAAGCATGCAAGCTGCTGTAGCACAAACCTTCACACCTGAGGGGAAGAGGATGTGGTGCAGAGGTGAGCCATGGCACCCAAATCAGCACTGCTGGGTACTCTGAGAGAGAAATGGTCAGGGACAGAGCTGCAAACCAGGAGTGGTCATTATGGTCACTGGGGTTGCCATAATGAAGCTATTGCATGAAAACTCTGGCAAGAGGCTGAGCTTGTCCAGGGCAGGCAGCAGAGCTGGAAGAGGTCATGCTCCCAGGCTTTTCACTCCCTGGAGGAGCAGGGAACCACACATGGCCACTCTGAGGCTTTGTCCTTTTTTTGTCCCCTTCATTTAAATGCTGTGTTCTGCAGAGAAGAAGGGAGGGTTCAGTCTTGTTTGCCCCTGGTTTGCATCTATGCTACATCAAGATTTGTCTGTGTGTGAGTCTTAAAATCTGTGTAGTGAGCTAATGGGGTGCATATATGAAGGTCTTTTCTCTCTGTCTTTTCTAGATGCTCTCAGATGCATTGACATGTAATGCTTGCGTTTTGTCTTTTATTTCTATTTCTGGTAGTTGAAAATATCCCACTAGTTGCCATGCAAGCAGCCTGTACCTCATATGGCTTGGGTTTGTTATCCTGCACTTTCCTGTGGGGAGAGGCTCTTGACCTCAGTGCAGAGGCTGCGTTTTTATCGGCAAAATGGCTTCAGTGTGCAAACCGTGTGAGGGGAAGCTCAGTTTTCTGTTTCCTTTAAAGTATAGGGATCACCCAGGCTAAAAGGATTGAGGTGTTTCCAGAAGTGTGCAGTCATTTCTGTGATGGCTGCTGTGCCTTCTGAGAGGTTTGAGACCAGTGGATGATGCCCTGCTGTGCTGCTTTGGCACAAGACACCTGCCAGAAGTCAGTCCACTCCTAGAAAGATCAAAGAAGAGCTGCCACTGATTTTTAAGGCTGCATGGCTGCAGACTAGAGCAGGTGTGCAAATCATTCCTAGGGATCATGCTTTATTTTGGTTACAAGAGTGAAAATAAGGTTATCCTCTCAGAAAGACAATTTAAGCCTCTCTCATTCTTCAAGCTGAGCAAAGCCCTTACTTATCATATCCTTTTCTTGATCACTGTTTCCTGAACAGAGGTAGGTGAGTATGGGGGAACAGGGCTGTCTGCATTTTGACTACGTAGCAATACAGTGTTGTTAAAACTGTGGATCAGGCAATTGGATCAATAGAAGAAAAAATTACCCAAAATTTCCATGCAAAACTCAGTGACACAAAAAGAGCAACTCTCCGTCAGCTCGGGGCCTTTGCATGTCCTCTCTCCAGTGATGCAAGAAATATCATTACTTTCTGCCAGGTGAAAATGTTCCTAAAAGCAAGGAACAGCAGACAGAGCAAACTGTCCTGATGACCCCGTTTGAATCCTGGCCTCATCTGCACGGTGGTGCCACATTGGTGTTACAAAAAAGCAGGTTCAAATGCAACACTGCTGCCCGTGCTGAGGGGTCTTGGGTGCCTCTGCTCTGCTGCTCCCAGAGATGGAGGAGCCAGGACTGGCACCCGTCAGCAGGGTAGCTGACAATGGCAGCTCAGGCCCTCTGTGCTGTGACAGGATTCTCAAAATAAACCCTGCAAATGGTTTTTGGGGAACCCACTGCCTTTACAGAGGGACTCCTGGCCTGTGCAAGCTTTTCACTGCCATCCGTCCTCATGGTCATCCTCCAGTGGCACAGATGTAATGAATTCACATCTCGGTTTGATAGTTCTAACCCTGTGGTTGTTCCTGGCACTGAAGTCTGTCTTTCTGCTCCCGTTTCTGTTCCACAAAAAGGTAAGTGATATTTAGCCCATTCCACGGGTGGGTTGTGAAGATGTAAAGCACTTTGGACGAGATAAGTCCTGCAGGCATCCTATTTTGCAGAGCCTTGTGCCTCATCCTGGATTTGATGCACTGAGATCTGCCAGCCACTTTTCCAAGTCAGGACCCCAAAGCATCTGCATGGAGTGGGACTGACACACCTTGGGCATGGTGCTGCAGAGAAATGTGACAAAGGGAGAAGAAAAAGTAGTACCGCCTCACTTTTTCACATCTCCTTTTTTTCCAGATGTTAAGTTTTGCTCCCTTCCCTGCTGCAGAGGTAATGGAGGGCAACAGCGGCATGCCCAGGCTGCCTCTGGGGTCATGGCAGCTGCTGTGACAAAGGGGAGCATGGTGGGCTGGCTGGATCAGGGAGTGTGCTTGCAGGAGGCAGCAAAAGTTTGCATTTGTGAGAGCAAAGTGAAGAAGCGTGGGATTGAAGAACACTGGGTGCTGCCATACAAGCACCATAGCCCCAAGTCTAATGGGTAATAGAGTCATTAATTCTGCTGATTAACTTGGCCTTGGGGTTCATGGAAATGACATCTACCTCCTTTCTATTTTTTTCTTTTTTCTTTTTTTTTTTTTTAAGCTCAAACTGTGGAACGAGGGAGCATAAAAAAACAAGCTAATTAGAGAGAAATCAGGAGAAAAGAAGCCAGGAGAAAAGAGAAGACAGTCTGAGCATTAATGAGACTGATTTGGGAAGAGGATGTGACAAGCTCTTCAAAAGCATTATTGTCAAATGTGTCACTGTTTCATAGACGGCTACTGCTACCTTTGAGCTTCACGCTGATAGTTAATGATTTGAAACTATAAAAAGATTGAAAAGGTAAAAGAGAAAATGGCAGACTCGACTGGATTTTAATGAGAGTCCCCCCCTTCCCACTTTTCTCTTCTTCGATATGAAGCAGCCTTGGAAAGTAGAAAAAAAGTTTGGTTTCCCCCTGCCTGCTTGCTCTCTCAAGGCAAAAAATGTTTACAAAGGAGAAGGGAGAGTGCAGAGGTCCATCTATCTCCCTCTGACCACCATCCATCTTCCCTTCCTCAAACCCTCAGTTCTCCCATTCACTGTCAAGCAGTGGTGGGGTTGTGGTTGTACAGGCAGAGGACTGACAAAAATAAGCTGAGATTGATGGAAGAGACAGCTATAGTTCTTGTTTGTTTTTTTGTGACGTGCTGAGCAGAAGCAGTCTTCACACTGTGAAATGTAACAAAGAAATCTAAAGTGATTACACAGGTTCATTTGTCAGTATCACTGCTCCAGCTATTGCTGTGTGCAACAATGAGATGACAAGGCATTTATTGCTGATGGTTGGTTATTAGCCGCATTATAGGAAACATTAGCACAGTCTAGGATACATAGACCAGGGAGACAATAGCTTTCTGGGCTCCAAACTCAGCAGGGTAGCCCTGTCATTAAATTTTGTGGCACCAATTTAATTTTTTTTTACAATAAATTGAAAGGAAACTTTGAAAACTAAGTCTGTAACCCTGCATTTACCTTAAGACTGATCAGTGTGCTTTCTTTGGATGCTACATTTTGTATCAGAAAAGGTGTGCAGCCCAGCAGGCCAGCAACTCTAAAAGATGCAGTGGAAAAGCCTTATGATATGTGGCCTCTTGGCTGATCCAATCACTACCTTCCAGCTCTTACCTCCAAAGTGTCCTTCTCCCACTGGGCTGGACCAGGTTCTTCTCAACCAAGTCGCAAGCAAACCTACAAGGAGAAAAGGCTTCCGTAAACTTTTGCTATGACCTTTGTCTTGCTCTTCTTATCTTTCTCAGACCTGCTCATTTTTTGCTTGTCTTGCCTGGGTCCTTTGGGGCCAGATCTTGGTGTCTCCCATCCCTGCAAATGGCCCTGTAGAAGTCACCTAAGTCATAGAGTTGTGGAATGTCCTGGGTTGGAAAAGACCTTAAAGATCATCCAGTTCCAATGGCCCCTCCAGGGGCAGGGACAGCTTCCACTAGACCAGATTGCTCAGAGCCCCATCCTGGCTTTAAACAGCTGGCCTTAAATACTTTCAGGGATGGGGCATCCACAACTTCTCTGGGCAACCTTTTCCAGTGCCTCACAACCCTCACAGTAAAGAATTTCTTCCTAATATCTTATCTAAACCTACTTGCACTTTGAATCTGTTCTCCCTTGTCCTGTCACTACTTGCCCTTGTAAAAAATCCCTCTCCATCTTTCATGTAGTCTCCCTAGGTACTGGAAAGCCACAATTAGTTCATCTTGTAGCCATCTCTTCTCCAGGCTGAAAAATCTGAATTCTCTCAGGCTTTCCTCATAGGAGAGGTACTTCACCCCTCTGACCATTTTGGTGTCAGTCACCTGGACCCGCTCCAACAGGTCCATGTCCTTCCTGTGCTCGGGACCTCAGAGCTGGATGCAGCACTGCAGGTAGGGTCTCACCAGAGGAAAAAAGTCTTTGACAGGGAGGGCTGGGTATGGAAAGTAAAGGTTTGGCATGCATGGGACGTGACTGGATGTCTGCCATGTTTATTAAGCCATAAAAGGACATGCCTGTTCTGTGGCAAAAGCTGTGTTTGCACAGTGGTGCGAAGCCAGCCCTCAGTTCTGGGGTGAAGTGCCTACTTTTTGTAGCCTTTCAGTACTGAGTTTTGCAGTAAAACTAAAAATTCTGGTGGTGGCTTGTTCTTTTCAAAGAAGGTTTTTTATTATATAATTCATTTTCTTATTAACTCAGTCAGTGAGTAATATATTCCCTGTCCCATTTTTTCTGACACACAGCTTCAGTTTATTTTATGCTGCCATCAGATTTCCAGAATGCCCCAGATTTTGGCACTGACAGCACTTAAATAAACTGAAACAGTTGTCCTGGGAAAGTTGGAGGTTTTGACAGCTGCATGAGGGATCATGGGACTTCAGCCTGTAAAATACCAGTGTAAGGGGAATTACAATGTTTTAAAAACCACTATCACTTGATAACATTGTAAATAGCAACAGGAGCTGTATTTGAACAGATTCAGGCCAAACCCAAGTATCTTTGAATGTAAAAATGAAATTTTTCTGGAATCTCTTCATCACCAGATTTGTATGAATCAGATGTGGGGTTTTTTTTCATGTTATGAAATTTATCAGATTCTTTGTCCTATATACTGCCTGCCTTGCAGTAAATTTAATCTAAACTGTTTGTTCTGGATTCATTGATCAGAGAAGAAACCTGAAAAGATTCTGCCAGACTCAGACCCTTAAGATTCGTAAGTCAGGTTGTAAATTTTATGGCATTTTTGAAGTTAAAAAGTGGTAAATTTTTTTCGAAACTGCATTTAACAAATGTGTGTGGGAAAATTAGTACTGTCAGGTCTCTTGCATGTATTGAGCAAGGTCATTTTGCCCCCCACTAGACACACTTTGAGCCACATCATCTGTCTCTGCCCAGCAATTAATTTTACCTTGAACTACCCAAACAATACTGTTTCCTGCAATTTCAGCATCACTGTGCCATTCTCTCGTTATTTCTGCTCTTTAATTGTGTTAATTTTGTCTTTACTTCCAACTTCCTGCTGAAATCCTGTGATTTCAGAGAAATCTGAAAATATAGGGAGCTGATGGCACAGTAAATTAGTTTCAATTAAAGAATGTGTGCCTGCTGAGCTGGGGTCCCTTGAAACAAATATGCCTCACAAGATGGATAGATAGCAACACCTGTGATCCAGCTTTCAAATGAGGAAATTTTGTAAAAAGAATCAGAGCAAATAATTTAATTCAACAATAAAAATATTAAACATCAACAACAATGGCAGTAATAATAATAATAATAATAATATCATGTCAGTCCAGACATGAGAGGGTTTGAAAGGGTAGCCAATAGGTCTAAACCTATGATGGCAATTCAGAATCAAATAAGAATAAAATATCTTTTGAGGCCATAAAGCTTGAAACTTGTCACAGAAGAGGTATCTAAACTCTCAGAAAAGAAAGCAATCTCTATTTGAGAGCATGCAGGCATTTCTGACGAGTAGGGTCTGATGAGTCAGCATTTCAGCTACTGAGTTAATGCAGCATTTGGCAGCTAAGCTAGAAAAAAGGAGTATAAAAAAGCCCTTTGGCATGAACTTTGCTTCTATGAGATATATGCAATGAGTGTATCTCTGAGAAGTGGGAAGGTTTTTGAAGTTATAACAGAGGCTGTTTTAATTTGGGGCAGGCTCATTAAAGAACATGGTTTAAAAACATAGATTTTGTTCCCTCTGGCCATACGCTGTGCTTCACACTAAACTTGGCAAAGACAAAATACAATCCAAGAGAAGGAATCTGTATTGTAAGATAAAATGCCTCAAAGACTGCCTGCTTTGTGGCTGGCTCAGATCAGATAAGGGCTGCATCTATCATACCCTCCTCGTGGTATAAACCAGAGCTGGAGGTATTAAGGGGTATGCTAAGATGATGTGTCAAAATTTAATTTAAATCCTACTGCAGTCAAAAAGGCCAAATGTTTCAAAACATTAGATGCTTAGCAGCAGTTGGTGCCAGTGGAGTTTTGTTGCCTGAAAGGGAAATGGTGGAAAATGACATAAAGAAGCAGTTAGCAACCCTGCGTGTTGGTCCCACCTATTGTCACAGCTGTTTCACTCAGGCAGAGGCACACCTTGGTCTTTGTAAAGGCTGAGCTGTGCTTCTGCTCGCTCTTCTCACAGTTTCCACACGGAATGTTAAGGTTGGCTTTCAATATGCAACTTATGGAGGAAGGGCAATGTCTGCTTTTCAACTGAGACTGAAATGTTAGACTAAAACTTAGACTTCAGATCCACAAGAATTTGTACACAAGAGAGCAGCAAGTAACTGATGACACACTTATAGGGAATGGATTAAAAAAAAGTAAATTGTTCTTTCCCTTGGAGAATGCTAGATTTTGAGAATAAAGTATTGACCAGCTATCCATTACAAATGATACACAGGTATTTCAGACAAAGGATTTTATTGTTACAATTACTCATTATTTGTGCCATGACTGAGCCTCTGAAGGCCTAGTGAAACCAGATCACTGATGAACCAGGCCCAACAAATACTAAGAATTCATTCCTTAAATGCACAAGAGAGCCATGAGAAAGAGCTGTCTTATAAAAGCAGCACCGTGAGCTGCTGTGGAGAGAACACCCAGCCTGAACCCTGCAGCTGAGTCCTTGTGGCAGCCCCTGCCTGAGCAGCGTGATTGCTGCCCTGAGCTGAGCCTTGATGAGGCTGCAGGACCCAGGTTGGCTTCTCTGCCCAGCCCTGGGCTGGAAAACATGGTAGAGGGGCTTGGAGGTGGCACAGCAGCCTTTAGCACGGTGCTGTGTGGGTTTGTGTACCCATAGCACACCCACATCTGCAGCCAGCCGGCCGTGCAGGGGATCCCTCCTTCCCCTGGGCTGTGTTTGCCTTCTCGTGTGCACGTGCAAAAAACACCAGTGGAGGAAAATCAAAGCAACGAACAAACATTCAGAGCTGACCCTGAATGTTTGTGGTTGGTAGATTAAAACAAAGCTCATTGCAGCAGAGTTGCTCAGGATGACCCTTGGAATTTCACTTTTAAAGGTCAGATGGTAAAAAACACTGCTTTGCTGCTTGTAGGAAGGAGAGTTTAGCTGTAAGGTCACTTTGTTTTCACACTCCCAGAAATGTTACCTCCACCCTTCACAGGGAATGTAAATCAAGTAAAAAACCACCCAGCAGGGTTATCAGGGTAACACTAAATCAACACCAGCTGCAGCTGCTAGGGGTGAATGTAAAATTCACAGTGAGGCATATGTCTGTTGCTACTGAGCGATTAGCTGCATTTGCAATTAAAACATGCAAAGACCAAGATGATTTTTATTTTAGTGGTCTAAATAAAGGCAAACTTAGAGGCCAAACTAATCCAGGTTTTTAATTCAGTGTTCATGGTGTCTCTAAATCAGGACCATATTGCAAGCTGGAAAAGAACAGGGAGGAGGGCAAACTTTCCTTTCAGCAGTTTTCGAAAACTGCTGACTAAAATCTGCATCTATCATCTTGTTATTGAAAAGTATAAGTAAAAGGTGAGAGAAAATTGTGTCTGATATGGGATGTTTAGTTGACAGACAGCTCATTGTAACAGATGTGGCTCCTTTTAAATAGCACCGTAAATGAGATCCCAGAAAGACAAGGACAAAGGCTAGGAGAGAGCACTTAGTCTAATTAGACAGAGAAATCCATTTCCGTTTTCACTGAATGCTTCTCTGAATGTGCAGAGATTTCCAAGTTATGAAGCACAAGCAAAGGATGGAGGCTACAGCTATCAGTTCATAATCTGCAAGGCATGGAATAATAATGGTCCTCATTTTTCAAGCACTGATCTTCAGTAGTTTGTTAAACCTGCACACCAACTCCTCACTAAAGCACCTGCAGATTAATGGCATGGCTAGAAAGCTTTTCATCTGGTGTGTATGTGGGGAGAAATCCTAAAGAAAGCAAAGAATGGCCTTAAAATATGTTCCATTAAAAAAAAAAAAAAAAAAACAAACCCTCAAAGGAAAGGACTGGTAGTCCAGATTTTTACTCATGCCAAACTTACAGGAGAGATAAAAATTAAGACACAGAAAAAAAGACACAGAATGGTACTATGGTTTCTATAGCAATCAGCTTGCCATGCCTTTCTGTGTGTGCTTTATGCTTGCCACAAGACATTTAAGGCAGGACCCCTCTCACCCGACTTCAGCTCTTCCAGTGCCAGCCATTCATATATTACTGCCCTTATAAATATACATGAACCAAAGTTTTCCAGGATCCTCCTACAGTTAACTTTGGGAGAGAGAGGCATCTCCAAAGTTTGTTTTCTCTTGTCTAGGGCATGTATCTGAGTCTGGCACCTCTTGAGGGTTAATCTGTCAACTTATTGCCCTGTACTGACTGTAGAGGACAAATGTTTCAGGTTAGCTAGCCCATGTGCTTCTAGACAGAGAGTTATGTTGTGATTTTTTGAGAAGTGATTTTGTGTTTGTCTCCAGAAAACGCTGAAGAATTTTGAACAGAGATCTGCTCACTTGCTTATTTTTGATCTTTCTCTGTTCTACCCAGAAAGAAAGTGGAGGAATCCAGAAAGAGAAGCTCAAGGAAATGGAGAACATGACTAATTTTTGTTGTCTGTTTTTGAGCTGAGCGGGCAGCCAAAATGTAGTGCCGTGGACATTATGTGGAATAACCAGGTATCCAGTTGAGTAGTTTTGATGCAAGATTTGTGTTTTTCTAAATAAGTAATTCTGCTTCTTTGAAACCTGGGGAATCAAATGAATGGAAAATGTTTCTCAGCCCTCACCTCTATACCTCTTCTGCCAGCATTTTCCTGACCTCCTTGGGAGCCTTTATTTGTAGTCCTGTTACATTGCTTATGCAAATCTTGTTTTTGCCAGTGGCTTTGGATATGTTTTTCTGCACCCCACCAATAAGTAGCATGTGCTAACAGGGCAATAGCAGTGAAGACAGAGCAATGTGGTTTTCAGAGAGCCATGGGAACCCAAAGTCTGTGGGTCATCTTTAGTCTGGCTGCTGTCATATATTGAAGCATGAGCTGCAGTGCATTTTCACTGCTCTTGCCCGTGCCAGCTGCATTGACCAGGAGGGATATGCTAACATTAGTGAAAGACTAACTAAAACGTCTGGCAAGAGAGTGAAGTGAGGAGAAATAGAAAGTAATTGTTTTCTCCAGGGGAAAAAGCATGAACCTCCTTTTCCAGAGCCAGCTCCTCTTTAAAAGAGTAGGAGTGGGAGCAGGGAACGATGAGCCCTGCTCCTTCCTACGTCTCCAAATATAGGAAGAATATCTAGGATAGAAACATCATTTTAGGAAGGATTTGGTACTTCTGAGCTGTGTTCCTTGCATGTAAAGGAACGTTTCATTAATTTAAAGGGAAAAGCAAAACCTCTTGCCAGTATCACAACAGCAGCTTTCTAGATGGTCTGAGGAATAGTGCAGTGTCTTAGTAACATATGAGCCAAACAAATACAGGGTTTTTTGAGCGTAAGATCTGCCAGACTCTTGCCAGTGGTGTTTAACAGGCAAATTGCTTAACAATTACAGGATGGGTTCTGCAACTGGGATCTGTGCAGGTGCAGGCTCCTGGTTATAGGCCAGGCAGATTTTGCAATGCCACTGGCTAAAATTTCTTTTAAAGGAAAACATGATGAAACTGCATTTGTTTCCCTGTGTGTACCCATGAGTTTATATACACACACCTTTATGTGTGTGTGGGCAAGTGTGAACACAGATACATGTGTGTTTGAACTGTACATTGGCAGTATTTGGAGCAGAATAAAAATCTTGCCAGCATTCCTGGTGATGAATTAGCCCCAGTGGACTGAGTTTAGTTTGAAACAAAACAAAGTCATCCTCAGCCCTGAAGATTAGCAGCACATAAAATGATGAAATAATGGATGTTAGAAACTCAGCAACATTGTTTTGTGTTTTCAAATGGCATGGGATAACGTGGGCACAAAAGCGTATTGCAAGCACAAGCTGGGCATGGGTCAAGATACCAATCTCAGCTGGATTTCTCCATGAATGTGGGCAGGTGGTTGAGCACACAGGGCAGTATTTTCCAGACTTAGCAGCTTGTGGACTTCATTTGCTTACAAAGCCACAGAATAGGAAATCTACAGAGTTATTTTTCTATGATTTTGATCAGAGACAGCCTTAAGTGAGATACTAAGAGAATTAGCTGTGGAATAGATTTTGGTGACAGATGTCCTGTGCTCTGCTGTTATGTAAAAAGCTACCTTGCCTTCTCTGTCAGCTGCGATATCTGGCTATAATTAGAAGAAGTAATATCTGTCAAATGATGGTTATGCATATTTTGAATAATTTCCTGAGACAATTCCACTCCTGTGCCACTTCTCAATCTCCCTGTGATTTTTAATTTTCTCATTTACGGAGAACTTTCAGTTAAATAGACTCCAAAATCTTGCAAACAGCTCTGTAAACACATGCGGTAAGATTTATTTCTTTATATTTGTGAGATCCTGGTATAAGTGTTGTATGAGTATATGCAATATTAATATGTATAATATATAAGCGATGCTTGGTAATCTTAAAAAGTATCCTCTAAGTTATACAGCACATTGCTACTGAAAATGGAAAAGAAAAACTGTGGTAGAGAATTTTTCTTGAAAGTTTAGTTATGCTATGAAGAAGGACTATAACAGTCTAGGACTACTGTAAGCCTGCTTTGCTGGTTGGTCATGCTTCAACCAGTTAAGATTGTGAAAGATGTTTTTGGTGAGATGAAATGCTTTGAAATATAAGGCTTGTTCACCCCATCGTGGATTTGTTATATACATTTAATTTTCTTACAAAAGGAGTTAACCTGAAGACTTCTTAGAATCTTGAATTTGCTATATCTGTCAGACAGTGATGATTAACCTCTTCAAAATGTAAAATCAAAACAACCAAGAGGAGAGCACACGCTTCAAGAAAAGGTGTTGTCCCAGGCACGGCACCAGCTGAAACACAGGGAGAAGATGTGGGGAAAACCGAGGAAATCAGTTCCCAGTCTTTCGTAGGGCTACTGCTTTGATAGCATCTGTGTGCGCTGCCCCGGCAGGCGAGCTGCCCGAGGGGCTGCAGTCGTCTCCAGCGGATCCACAGGTGTTGGAGCGCGAGGCTCGCTCCGGATCCGTGCCAGGCGCCCGTGCCTTGCCTGGCCGCGCTGCCCCGGGCTCCGCTCGGGCAGGGGAGCGAGCGGCGGCAGCTGCAGCGCCAGTCCCGGCCCTCCCGCCAGCCACAGGCACCGGCATGCTGCGGTGGCGCTAGCCTAAGGGGCCTCCAGGCTCAGGGCAGGGCTTAGGATGAAGAGGTGATTTTCTGTGGCTTTGTATAGATAAGAAACCATTAAATATCCAGTACTTCTCTGGAATAAGGGTAACTGGAGAAAGAGCAGAGGTTTTTATCTTTTTCTTTCAGCACTCCCTTTTGGGCACACAGTAGTATCTGCAACCTACCCCAAACGTGCTGTCATATTCAAGCAATAGTGCAGTATCTTCGTGGAGCACATACTGCTGATTGTCTCTCCTCATAAAAATTTTGAATGAGATCCACCTGCATTTTGGCAAAGATGCAGGTCAAACATCTAAGCATTATATCAAGGCTCCCGATGAATTCTTGGGCCTTTTGAAACACTTTGGAGACTTACTGATTTGAAAGGGGCCAAGATTTTTCCATAATATAGTGCAAAAAGACTTGACTTTGATCTCACCATGTGATATTAAGCCTCTTCTCAATCCAATCTCTACTTATTTTCTATGTGAGGTCATCCTCCTATATGGAGAAGGCAGAGTTTTTTACTCCAGACCTGGGGATGGGGTCACTGTGACCAAATCTTGCTGGGTATAGGGATTTTCCTGCTGACCTGCATGTTGTTCAGGAGATGGAGCCTGCAGAGGAACCCTGGGATTGACTCGGAGGGCAAGGCAGGTGTGGCTAAGCCTCCTTTGTTCTTCCTTGGGTGATGGGCAGGGTGCACACCTGTGCACTGGAGGGAACTGCACCAGGATGCTCCCTTCCTTGGACTGCCTCCCAGGTGGAAGACGTGGCAGGCACTGCACTCAGCAGCACTCTTACTAGCTCCATCTTGCTTTGAGGAGTGTAGATCTGTGGTGTTGCAGTTTTTCAGCACTTTTCAGTACTGGAGGCAGAGCGCCAAGGGTGAAATACATCCCACCTTGCTCTTCTGGACCATTTGGCAAGGCCAGTCCGTGTGAGCGTGAAGAAAGTGGACTGGACAGTGCCTCCTGCTGTGCTGTGATAGACAGTGCCGTGGAGTGGATGTGGTGTGGTTATTAGGCTGTGATTCAGTTCATACTGAGCTGTATTGATCGGTGTTGGTTCAGCGCTTGCTACGTATTTTATCAATTGACCTTTGTGATTGTATTCCTGCTCTGCTTCTTTTACTTCTAATTCTCTTTGTCTCCAGTTTCTGTAACTCCTAATCTTCCTGTGTTTGATTTCTAACAGTATTTCTTTAGTCTTCTGTTACAGAAAAGCTTTTTTAGTGAAGCTATACTTTCCTTCCTTTGCTTCCTTTCCCTTTGTTTGCTTTTTAAAATCTTTTTTTTTTCAAGAAATCCACCTGCTCTTCTTGATAAATCAATTCCATTAAGAGATTCAGCTTCTAAAATATTTTGCCCTCAGCAGAAGAAAGAAGTATAAATGCAGGTGTTTTGCAATAAAGCTCAGGGGTGCAGAAACTGGTTTTATAGCAGATCTTGTCAAATAGGATTTACAGAACCCGATAACATAATACAGTTCGATAACATAATGCCTTCGTGAACAGTTCTCCTGGCCATCTGTGGAGCCGCACGGTTACACCAGCTGAAGATCTGGTAGCCTGTTTCCAAGATGTTGTTTGTAAATATGCACTGAAAACCTGAAAGAATAATTGTAGCTAAGTGCATTTAGCTGGGTGCAATTCACCGCGGGTATTAATTTTGGACTTTCACTGAAAGCAAGGAAGACAGTGTTGTCTGCTGGGTTGTTTTAGCACTGGCTGGTACTAAAACAAGGTAGGGAGCTAAAATACCTTCCTAGATGTATGCAGCTGCCTATATAGCAAAATCAGGGGTGAAACTAAAGAGTTTCTGACTCACAGCAGTGCTCAAAACAAGGAATGTGCTACCTGTGTGTCACAGACCTTTAACACACAGAACTGCCACATAGACTTAGGTTGTAAGAAATGCAGCACGGGAAAAAAAAAGCAAGTTTGTGCCAGTGATAAAATTAAAAGATACACTGTTAAGCCACAATGTGCACAAAATTTACCTTCAGTAAGGGGATGCGAGCATCAGAAAGAAGGCCACAGGGTTTTCAAACCTTTGTTTTAGTTGCAAGAGATATAAAATGTCCAGCTGTAAGTGTGAATCCCCACAAATATCAATTATGATAATTTAAAGATCTCAGATTTTTATTCCTGGCTGAAGTTCAGAGTTATCAATTAGAAAATGCTTTCTAGGATCTTATTACAGCCTTTGTGTAGGAGGAAATTTGAAACTCACAGCCCAGAAGAGTGGTGGTTGATAGCAAAAGGGGGAAAGGAATGTCAAAATATGTATTATGGAACTGTGATAAAGTGCCATCTTTTTAGAAATCTTGCCTTTTGAATAGTGCACAAGTGCCTGTTCTCCATCCAGTGTCATCCAATGCTCTCTTTAATGACCTGGATCATGGGAGGCTTAGCAAGCCTGAAGCTAAAACAAATCTGAGAAAGATTGCAAGCACAACAGGGAAGGAGCTAGAATTAAAAGCGATTCTGAAAAACTGAAGATTTTTCCTAAATATGAGATGAAATTCCACAGTGCCTGGTGCAAGGTAGGGGGCAACAAAAAATCATTAATTAAATAAGATGTGGGAAACTGTCGGTTTCTTCCAGGAAGGATCTCAGAGCGATGTTGGATCACAAGCCAAGCAGATGTGAACAATGTCAGCCTGCTGTGAAGAGGAGAAAGTCTACCCTGTGACGTGTAAACAACAAAGACATGAAATGATGCTTCCATTGCTAAAGCTATTTCATGTCCAGTGTCTGGCAGTGTGCTTCATGAAAGCCATCGATCACTTGGAGAGGATGAAGGGAAGATTAAGTTATTCAGAAAACATGATCTAAACACATAGACTAAGAAGAAAAAAGGCAAAGATTTGGGTTACTTTAAGGCAGAGCAGATTGATGGAGGAAATGGGACGGGATAACAGTTTTCAAGTGGAAAGAGAGGGGAATGATCTGTTCTCTACATCTGTAGCAGGCAAAGCAAGAAGCAGTGGTCATAAGCTGCAGAGAGAACAACCTGGGAGAGAAAGCAAGAGCAAATATGAGGATAGTGAGGAACTGGGCAAGAAGTGGAGATGGGGAGCCGTCCTCCTAGGTGAGGTGTTTTTCAGAGCAGGGGAGACAAGCAACCACTAGGAATGGCATTGAGACACAGCTTGTCCTACCCTGGGGCATCTCAAGGTGTTTTCCAGCTCTGTCTCCTGTGATTCCACAATATCTGTATTGGTGAAAGCTGTAGGAATGATGCCACATTTGCAGAAAGCATGGGACAGAGGATATCAGAGGATAAACTGGTCATGCAACACCATGTCTGTGTTGATGCTCATGAGAGTTTTTCCACTGACAACCAGCAAGTACAGCACCTCAACACTTACCTTAGAATCATAGAACTGCACTTTAGTGTTGTGCTTTGCAATGATTAAAAAAAAAAAAAAAATTATGCCATCACAAGGATGCCCTTGAGCCTGCTGGCAATTCCCAGAGTCTTCTTGCACATGCAGTAGTCTTGAATTCTTCTGAGGACCCTTTGTTGTAGTGCTGCTTTTCCCCTCAGTCTCTCTGAGTGGGTAAGAATATTTGTTCTGCTCATCATCCAGGTTACCTCTCACTGGTCTTTTGGTAGATGTTGCGGTGCCAATAGAAAGAAGTGCTTTAGATAATGGGATATGTACTGGGAAACAAGCATTGCTAATGACACTCTGCAGAGTCCAGGCAGCTTGGATGCATTTTGAAAAGGTAGGGGAATTCAATTTCATGGACACAGACTGTTGTCTGCCAGTTGATCTTACTCCCCCGGGATGGTCCTGGTCATCCTTCCTTTACTAGTATGGATGGAATCTCTCTTGTCATCAAATTCATCTAAAGCAGTAGCTGCTATTGAAGAGCAATTTGCCATGAGAGCAGTGATTCTCCAAGCTCAATCCAACAATCAACATGACTTCACTTAAAGGAAGGTAGTCCTGAAGAGATTCTCTCTAGTTCCCAGAGCAATACACAGTGATACTAATGCATTACCCAAGCTACACCAGCTTCAACAGATTGACAGCAACTTTCCAACCTGTATGGCTGTTTCCAGACTATCTGACCCAGATGAAGCCAAAAAATAACAGACAAAAGAAGATTAAGCCCCTTTGGTCTAAGCTCTGAACGCAGTGTGTCTGGTGTTCATCTCAACATGGCACAGGGGGGATTCAAAATGCCCTTTCAAGCCTGCCTCTCCATCTTGTGCTAATAATAGAAGGAAAAAACACATGCATTTTATAAATTGCCTCTCACTCAATCTGGTAGTATTTGAGTGTGTTTGTGAAACCACTTCAGAATTACACTTAAACAAAAGGATAAAAAATTCCTCCTTCAATAGTGCCTGAACGGATCGACCTGTCTGATATTGTTATAGTATGAGGGCAGTGAGAGAAGAACAAGGCTGGTGAGGGGTTTGGAGCACAAGCCCTGTGAGGAATGACTGAGGGACCTGGGGTTGTTTAGCCTGGAGAAAAGAAGACTCAGAGGTGACCTTATCACCCTCTACAGCTTCCTGAAGGGTGGTTGTAGTCAGGTGGGGTTGGTCTCTTTCTCCAGGCAGCAACTGATAGAAGGAGAGGACACAGCCTTAAGCTGCATCAAGGGAAATATAGGTTGTTAGGAAAAAGTTTTTTAAAGAAAGGGTAATAAAGTATTGCAATGGTCTACCTGGGGAGGTGGTGGATTCACCATCTCTGGATGTGGTTAAGAAAAGACTGGATATGGCACTCGGTGCTATGGTTTAGTCAGGTGTTAGGGTTGGGTTGGACTCGATGATCTTGGAGGTCTCTTCCAGCCTAGATGTTCTGTGATTCCGTGATTTTCACGAACAAATCACTTACCAGGAAAAATGGTCCTTTTTCTTAGAACTATCACAGTCCATAAATTTTATATATATTCTTTTTGTTATATGCCAATTCATTAGAAACAAGCTAGTCATTGTCATCAACATCTTTGAGATTTTAAAGTAAATTGTAATGGTCACCCTAGGGGTTTCTTCTAACTTTTTTTTTTTTTTTTAATTTGTTGTAATACATTTAATTTATTGAAACAATTTTCACACTTCTGTTATCTTGTAGTGTCACATGACTACAAATGTTTGACCAGTTTTGGAGTCCAACCCGAATGTTTTCTCAGTTTAGATCTTTGTGTATCTCAATGATATAAAAATTAAAGTTGGAAATATGGTGAAGACTTGGAATGACTTCTAGCAAAGCTGATTTTACTAAATATGAAGAATGATATGAAGAATGATGTTGAATATATGTACCTTTGTGTTCCTTTGGGATCCTCTGCCTCCCAAATTTTACAGTTCAGCTCTTTTACTACCCCACAAGCTGCCGGGCTTCCCTGAAGGTGCCAGAAAGATGCAATCGGTTTCAACACATCCTGTAAGAGCCACAAAGTCCAGAGAGTCTCTGGAGGTGCAGGATAGCTGAAGAGGGTCTGGCCAGGGAGACTGATGTCTGAGAGAGTGTCTTTTAAGATTGTTGTGAGGCAGACAGAGAAAATCTGTAAGATGATATTGAGAAGGAAATTTGTGTGCATCAGGGAGATAAAACAGCTCCTGAGAGGGAAGGAAGAATGAAAGTTGCAGGAAAAGCATTTTACAGAGCAAGGGGAAAAAGAGGATGTTGGGGTAAGAGAAGAGAAAAATAACCTCAGTGATTGTATTTTTGGGGCAGTAATCTTGGAGCTTGGAGTCTCATGATATTTTAAGAAAGTTGTTTTGAAATTGTTTATCGTTGCAACATTGCTTCTATTCAGCTTGAAAATCAGGGATGGTAGATAGCCAAAGACTATTTCTATCTACTGTCACGTTTGATCAATGGCCACCCGGGTAGTGAAAAGTAAATGAGAGAAATTCTACATCTTTTTACTTTTTAAATATTTTTTATTCCCAAGGGCCGCAAATGGCAGAAAAGTATATGCTTTCAGTCTTAAAAACTGAGGGAAAGTTCCCAAGGGCAAGCTGTGGAGTGACTCCAGGAATGACCACATTGCTGGAAGAGGAGACAAAGCAGCCTGTAGTGGTACAGCCCAGCAGAGCTGTGCTCCATCCTTTGAGCCCACCACAGCACCTCCCCACACCAGCAGCTGGTAACCTTGAGTGCTCACGCAGCAAGGATTGGGTTTTGCTCTTTTTTTTTCAATGAAACTTTCGAGAATTGATAAATTTTATTCAGTCTTCTACAATGTGAACAGAGTGCGAAATTCTACATTGCTGCACAGTGGAAAGGGAACAGCACTGTCTTGTAATGTACTTATTTGTCTCCATGAGGGATTGCTGCCAAGCTTCTGTGAATACACTTTTTTTGGCTGCCCTTAAATGAGCAAGAATGCTGAAAATTTATTCCCACAACACCCAAAACTTTTTTCTGGTATTTTCTGACACTAAAACACACACATAAAAACATGTACACACATGTGCAAAACTTTACCAGAATTAAAACCACTTGGTTTTTTGTGATCACAGCATCTTCTTTTCTAAAGCCTCAGAAAATGCATGGAGATAGCTAAATTATAAGTTTACTCAAGTGTTTGGGAGCTTTTATATCTCTGTAATGCTAAAATTGTTGCCATTCTGACTGACAAAAATCAAACATGAGAAATATGATGCATATCCTCTGCAGCTTTATTAAGACTATTTCTGAGATGGAGGAAAAAAGAAGGAAGAATGGTTTAGTCCGACATTTAAGAAGTAGGCAAAAGTTCACATTCCATAGCTGCAGTAGTTTTTTATTAAAAGAAAAGCAAATAAAAATGACTGATTAAATGTTCCTTGCATCTTTATAAATCTGCTGCTCTCCAAAGAGGGCCAGGCACTTGCTTGGATTGTGTGCACATGAGTAAGTGAGTGTGTGTGTGTTATATCTATTTCTATGAGTAGGACATATTTCCAGCAGTGGCAGGTAGTAGAAATGATGAGTACAAGATGGGAAAAGGCTTTGGTGATGAATGATCAAATTTTCAGAAACATCTCACCTCATTTGATTTGTTCATAAAATCCATTACAAGAATAAATAGTATTTTCCTACCTCAGGCATTCTGCGGTTTTTGGTCACAGGATGATGTTTTTCTGCTGTATCTGAAGTTGGAGGTTTGATGTCTTTTTGTTAAATAGTATGTCATCATAAAAAAAACCTGCATTTTTTTAAAAAAATATTGTGGCAATGGGAAGGTGACAGCATCATCAAACAGTCAGCAGTAGTGTATAGGTAAGGAATTTGTATGAAGAGCTTTCTAGCTAGAGCAATCTATTTAATAGCCAGGACTGGAAGAACAAGGGTGAAAGAGCCAAAGGAATGATTGTGCTGATATAAACGTTTCTCCTGTCATTTTTCTTCCTCTGAAAACAAAAGCTTCTTGAATAGCCAGCACTGTCCATTTCCATCAGCTTTGTTGGGGTGGAGGTGGAAGCTTGGACTCACAACCAGGAAAAATCTCTGAGGCTTGCAGAGCCAGAATCAATGTGCAGTTTCTTGCAAATATTTCTTTACAGTTTAATCCCAGAAAGTATTGTCTCCTGCTACTACTGTTATTGGCTACTCCTTTTTCACTAGCATTCATCCCTTGAGAAGTAATAAAGAAAACATGTTTTTATTCTCTTTGCTGGCCTCCAGTGGAAAGTGCTTTTGAGAGTCCACCTTTCTGCGTGGGCTTGTGGGGCATTTAGTGAGGTTTTCTGTCCTTACATATAGCAAGCATATAATTGAATGTAGCAGCACTTCTTGGCTTCTGAGCCTGGGGACAGGTTTTCTTAGTATGAAACTAGTGCACATTAATCTCTGCAAGGAAAACCCAGGCCCAGTGACAGCAGAGTACACCATGATCCCTCAGGAACCCCAGACTTTGTGGCAGATAGCTAAGCAGGTAATGTAGGTGCAACCATAGTGAATGACATTTGCATTAATTGCAAGTGCTAATGATTAGGCTACAGAGACTCACAAATAATTAGGCTTATTAATGTAAGGCTTTACAAAGCTGGGAGCCTTTATCAGAGGCTAAAATGCAGTTTTTATGATATTGCAGTGGGGAAGTTTGTGTGGCTCTTGAATCACTCAGGTGCTATGGCTTCTACTTCTCAGTCTTAGCAAAATTAGCAATTAGCAACCTTTCCAGAGCTGTGACATGAGAATTTTCATGCAGCACAACTGGTGCATAGGTTCCTGCAATATCTTCAGAAAGTTGTGCTTGTGCGCTTCTCCCCCTCCCAGGGCCAACAGGAAAAGGGGAATTCTCAGCTGTGCACCATCCATGGATGCTCAGAGAGGCTCTCTGCCATGCTGTGGTTCAGAGGGTGTCCCTGAAGATGGTGCAGCATCCTGTCTGACTGTGTGCCACTTGAAATCATGTTGGAGGTCAGGGTAATCACTCCCATCTGAGATTGCACCAGGGGCAATAGGCAGGGGCCAGACTTTGCCTCCCTCCCACAAGAATTTTGTGCAATCCACAAAGGTGCCGTGTCCTGTGACTTGTGCCTGCCACTAGAAACCATGCTGAGGAGGCAAACCTCTCTCCCCATCTGGCTACTTATGGTGTTCTGTCCTTGAAATGGTGAGAACTCCCTAGCAAGCTACACCCCCTGTCTCAGCTCTGAACTCTGTATTTCTGCTCCCCATTAGGTTCATTGAGCTTTTTGCAGTGCTTACATTGCTGGAGGATTGTGCACGCTGGTCCAGAATGGGCAACTTTCTTTGCCTGCTGGTACTGATCACCCTCTGCTCCCTTGGCAAGCATAGGTTAGCCCTCCCAATATTTGATGACCAACTCGTCTGCCTTACGTACATTAAAAATTCTTCTACAATTTCACAGTGTCTTCATATTCTTGGCTGCTTTAAAACAAAATTATCTTCTGATTGTTTTCCAATTTGCAATGAAGCATTGTTCTAAACCTTTTCCACTTACAGGTTTCCAGAGAGTTTAATCTCTGTTGAGGGTTTTACTGCTTCATTATCTTTGTAGATACTTGTTTAATTCTTCTGACGACTAGAACCATATGCTATGTGGTTGTCACTGAGACAGGGAGTCTGAGAGAGGTTAAAAGTGCACGTTAAAAATACAATTTTTCACAGGTTGCATTGGGAAAAACACTATTGATCTTCTGTCGGCCATTTGGGCTTTTTATGTGTAGTTCTGTTCCAAATGCCTTCAAGGAAGTCCTTTGAGAGTGAAATTTTAGGTCATGAAAGACAGAAAGGCTGAGAACTCAAAAAAATCAACATCCTTTGTTTTTTAAGAGTGCAGCACTTCTCTTGCACCAGGCTGGTAACAATGTAGATTTCTTTCTGCCCTCCCATCGAGGTACGGAACTGGAAGGAGCTGTGCACTGCTCAGGGGACATTGTGCCAAAGGTGGGTCAAGCCTTGTCTTCTGTGGTGAGCCTACGAGAAGGAGCAGTGGGGAGGACGGGTCAGGCACGACTAGGCTGCAGGATCAAGTTGTTCAGGTGCCTGAACCACCCAGTTAATTTGGAGGAGGCAGCAGCGAAACCCTCAAACAAGTCCTGCCTCTGCAGTTTCTCAGGCTTGGCCCATGGTAGGTCTCCTGGCTGTTCCCACATATCCCTTATGGGTGACAGGCAGAAGTACACTCCAAGAAGGCTGGACTCTGCTGCTGCCGTTTGGGTGTCGTGCTATTATCTAGATTAAAAATAATCAGCTGCAGTCTCAGCTGTGTGAGTTAAATACTTTAAATTTTATTGCAAGTGGGTTGACTTGAAGTATCTGGACACCATGCTCTCCATGCTGAAGGAGCTGAACTTCCCTCTTCTCCTTTCTTAACTCACTTTTTGGCAGTAGATCGCAGAAAACACATCTGCTACCCTTGGCAACTAAAGGCACCTTCGTTTTCAGATAGATTCTGTGTAAATACCAAACAAAACATGTATTAGAGATGCTTGGCTTGGATCTAGTAGAAAATTTGCTTTCTAAGCTGCTTTCTTCTTCTCTGGTTTGTGCAGGTATAAGGGCATTTCTGCAGCTATGTACGACTTTCCATTGACATAGTATTTTCCTATCTAACTCAGGTCTAGTGGCCACCATCCAGCTGACCCTCCTTCTGAGGGCATATAGCCTGCAAAAACACAATCTGAGGTAGCACTGCTGCTGTTCTTTGCCACAGAAACAGAAGGGAATAAGCCCCATTCCACCTCAACTTCAGGGGAGCTGCGTCAGGCCTCGTGCGCACTTCCTTATTTCACCAAATGTGATAGGCACGCTGAGCAAATAATTGCCATGAGCTGATTGTTTCATAAATTTTGTCCTTCCTCTCCTTCGGGTTTTGGTCTGCTTGTGAGCAAGCTGGGATTTTATCAGCTGTCCCCAGTACCCCTCTGAAGGATTCTTTGTCTGCAGAGCTGCTGGGCTCCTGTCAGGCTGGTGGAGACAGAGGCTGTGTGGTGTGTTTCTGTCCTGTGAGTGGACTTCTAGAATCCTTTTTCTGGGATAAATATTTGGGTTTGCAGTTTTGAAAATGGCTTACCACAAATATTTGCCTAAAATTTGCCAGTGCAGGGAATGTTTCTTCAGCAAACACATTTACCAGCATGCTTTCAGTCAGTAAACACCACCGAGGTGTGAACACAGTGAAAGGGAATTAATTTTTAATGCAATAATTATTAATATAAAACAATTTGGAGAAGGCTGGAATCAGCTTTTTGTCTTCTATTTTGGGGAACACTCATCAGTCCAAATGCAGACACACTCTGTGCAAGCCTGTACCTTTTGGGGGTGGGGCTGAAAATAGGAGTGTGCTTTTGGAGCTCAAGGTGCAGTGACACGTGCCCCCATTGGGAGAGCTGAACAGGGTACCTGTGTGTGCTATGAACCAGCCCACTGAACTTGTCCAGGCATGTATGATGAATCATGGCACTGAGAAGGTCCTCGCAGCTGTCCTGGTGACCAGCCTTTTTTGTGGGGTGAAGGGAAGGTGGGAAATGGATGCTCTTGCTGCACTGAGCCTCAGTAGAGGTGGCGCTCAGTGGGGCTGGGAACCAAAGAGCTGATGGGACTCAACCTGATCCTGTGGTGATGTGGGCCAGGAAATACAGGCAAGGTGAAGAACGACAGGTTTGGTCTTCTTTCTGCTGAGCTGGCAGCCCCTGGCTAGGCTAGTAAGTGCAACCACTTGTGTTTTGAGCTGCCTCTTTGGTGTACTTCCCTCCCTGCTGAAGTTCTCTCCAGTTTGGTGGTAGGGCAGCTTATCCTGTGATCAGTTTTCCTTTGCAGGTTCTCCTGCCCTCCTTGGTGCAGAAGTGCTGCCCTGGAGCTGGTTCTCTGAGATGCAGCAACTTTGGAAGGAGAAAACAGGCTGTGGTGACATCTGCTCTCTGCCTCTGTCCCCCTGGATGGGATCAGCCTGTGGTGGAACACACCAACTTGCTGTACCCTGGGATTGGTGAAAGGAGGCTTTGCCTGAAGGACTGGTGTTGGCAGTCTGTCGCAAGTCTATAGCTTGATAATTATGGATTGCCACTCCAGTATTAGAGTTAGTTTGCAAGCTCTAGAGAAGTGATGGCTTGGCAGAGGGGAGATGTCATTATTCTTATTACACTGTTAGTTTTAGATCAAGCCCTCTGTGCTCACTCCCTATGAGAGTCTGCAGATTTTCAATCAAGAAATGTGTGACCCAAGTTTGGGTAAAACATTTATTGTTAGGCTGAGCAAGATTCTTTCATGGCCAGGAACACGAGCAAGAAATCTTATTTTCATTCTAGGGCTCTTGGAAGGTTGTCAGGGCTTCTGAATATAATCAAACCCCTGTCTTATTAAAGGTTCTTTTCGTCATCAGTATATTGTCCACTAGCAAGGTGGCTCAGTCACTGATGCCAGAGTAGACTGAGGGCTCCTTGTAGAGAAGCTAATTATATTTTGCTTTTTTTTTTTTTTTCTTCTTTCATTGCAGAAAGACAGAATGGTTGTGAATAAATTGGGAAAGGGGAGGGTGAGGAGAACTCAGAATTCATTAATATTCATACTTAGCCACAAGTACACAGGAAAGGTGACAAGGAGCTGGCTGCCCAGAAACCTATGCACCTTGGCGCTAGATAGAAAATTGAATTTAATTATAGTTACCTTTAGCTCAGCACCTAATGAGCATGTTTGAAATAATGGAGGATTGCTGTATAATAGAAGATCCAGGACTCAAACAGAAAACGCAAACCTTCACTCCTTCTTCCCTGCTCTGCTGAATTTAAAATAATTCTGCCAAGGCCCAGGAGACCAAGTAGATTTCTATTCTTGTTTTCTCAGTGATTATCACAGAAAATCATTCAGAAAAAAAAAATCAAAATAATATGGTCAGTAGGGAGGAACAAGCATGTTTTAATGGGGAGTAAAAGAATGGAGACTTATTCCATTCTCACTTTGCCTCATGAGCACCGCTAGGGTCTTGAGGTCTTTGTTTTTTCTTTTTTTCCTCTCATATCATGCTGTTTTATCCATTCTCTGATAGCTCTCAGGGGTTTTTTTTTAATTCTTTATCTTATTTTCTGGTAGTCTACTATCCATGGAGTTTACTACCTTGTTGCTAGGGGAGAAAGAAGCCAAGGAGATTTCTTTCACAAACATTTCCTAGGGCTGCTTCAGAATGTTGGTTCCACAGGAAACTTTTAAACCGCAGTCCCAAATCCTTCTCTGTAGCACACAGACACAGGCTGGGATGGAAGCTAGTGGAGATGCTCCACGTAAATTTATGTGAGTTTAGGGGAAAGCAGAATGTGATCTGTACTTGGCTGTTTGTCTAATACTTTTGCCTTGCTGAAATGGGAGTTGAACAAAGCATTTGAAGCTGCTTTTAGCCTTGCAGCAGGGACCTGATGTTTGTAGCACAAGCCCAGCTGAAATTACTTCAATTTTGGTGGCCAAAGTAGGAAAGTGAGTGTCACAAATTATCCCTTTTATTTTTAACCCATGCTGAAATTTGGCTTTTCACAGTCCAGCCATGAGCTGTAGTTAATGGCCTAGCAAAAAATAACTTTTATCTTTAAGGTAAAGCTTCTTCCAATGTGACCAGACCTGAAAAGGTTCACCCGGAAGTGAAACCATGCAAGCTGCCAGAATGGAGGGCAGCTGTCATGGGTACCAAGCTATGAAATGATGGTCACAACCTGGCCCTGAATCTCTCAAATTTAGCCCAGGTCTCTCTCAACTTCTATTTTTTTATTGAGAAAGGGCCATGTTTGTTTCTTTCCTGGCTCTGTTCCAAGGCGCATTTGGTAAATCTTGAGAGAAACAGAAAATCACACGGTTTTCCATTTGGTCTCTCTCCTCTTTGGTTCTTTGTTTGGAGAGACTGTGCTAATGGTTCATGTTGCTTAAATATCCCTACACTCCTAGCAGACAGATAACACTGGCACTTGAGAGATTCTTGAGATAAATCTCCGATGGACACATGGTAGTTTCTACACCACATGTTTTCTCCTTCCTGCTTCTTTAGCATGCTTTTGGTGATTTGTTTGTTTGCATGAATTACTCTCAGCTTCAGAACACATCCATGTCTTTTATTTCTTATTTCCTTAATTGGGGATGTTTTTTTTTCTGCTCCTGCTCTTTTTGGATTCATATTGCTTTATTAGCAACATTACAGTCTATTTTGGGTGATTTAGAACAGAACAGATAGAAATGCATAAATATTATCCCCTGGCAAATAAGCAAGCCTAGATATGCCTCAAACACATTTTAAAACATTTTAAACCCTTATTCACACGCAATTTGTGTAGCTGACTACTGGGCAAACATAAATCCCTAAATCCTTCTTTTTAAAAAATTTTGATCAGCCTTGCTTTGTCTTTCTTCTGCTTTTCTTGTCATCTTATTTCAAAGGGGTAGTAGGTGCCACCATACTTTAAAAAATCCTGTTATTTTGCTTGTTTAGGCACCTGCATACCACAGCTGATTTTTTAGCTCAGTTGGCGCTTATTTTTTGACTGAAAACAGTCTTTAATTATGATCAAGACAGAAACCTTCTATGTGTGTCTGTCTTTAAAGGCACGATAGATGCCTTGGCTGGATGCTGCTGCCACTGTGCTGTCTCCTGTTTATTAGAGTCCAGCCCCTCACTAAGCTGTCAGCAGAGGAGATGCAGAGTGACAGGCATTTCAGAGTACACTTCATGGATGTGCCAGAGCCTCAAAGTGAGTCATGAGGTGTGACGAGCATCCACAATTTTTCACCTATATGTGGAGCTCGAAAAGCTGCAAGACGGTTTTCTTTGGGCAAAGTAGCTGCTATCCCCAGAGCTGTGGTCCAGGCGCTGCGGGTCCTGTCTTGTCGGTGCTGCAGGGAAGGAGATGATGTTGTGCAGGCTGGAAATGGCACAGCCCAGTTAGGAGAGAGTTATGGGAAAATATCCTTTGGCTTCTTGGTCTCTCGTGTAACTGTCATGGCCATTGTGATACCTTGTGATGTGTGAGCATCGCTGCATTTTGCATGGGGAATGAGAAGGAATGTCCTTCGCCTGCTGTCTGGATTGGCAGTAAATATGGTCTGAGGAAGTGTGGGGAAAGGGAAAAACACAGAGTCTGTGCAAATGTGAGTGGATTTTTTCTTCTATACACTCTTCGCATAGACTCCCTTGGGGAAAAGGGAGTCAATGAACTAGCACGTCTCCTGAGGGACTGCAGCCATATTTCCAGTCAAAAAATTTTGGTTTTCAATGAAATGCATGTCAGAAATATTTTGCTTTCAGTGAAGTATATGGCAAAAAAAAAAAATTAATTTTTATTTTTTTCCCCCTGAAAATACAGCAATTTTGTGGGGGAATAAGTAGGCTTAGCTCTATTAGTAATACTATTTTCTGTCAAGAAGCTAATTCATCATAATGGAAAAATTATAATCAAGTGTGGGAAAAAAAGCACTTTTCTAGGCAGCGATCCTGTCACCTGTAGAGAAGAGATTTGGGATCTGGAGTGCTTTGCTTCTATTTTGAGCTTTAATGCTAATATTTTCAGGCTCCTCAAGTCAGCCTCATGCTGTGTGGGCATGCACAGCTGGAGCATTATGAAAAATAAATAAAAAGATATTTCTAATAGAATAGCCAGAATTGGTAAAAGTGGCTTCACCTGCTCTGCTGAGAGGTTTGTGAAGCGATGCTCCCCTGTGGCAACAGACATGCACCCGTCCTTGCCATCATCTGTATGACTTCATGCATTTCCTTTGAAATACAATTCCTTTATGTCAGCTCTATCTTTATCAATCAGGGTGGCACGATAAAGTGCAAACACTGAGGTGATAAAGAGAATTTAGATTGCGGCTACCACTGATACCCGCTGGCTGATCCTGAACTGCTGTGTAGGAGCCTGTGGGAGGATGCAGGGAGGTGTCCCTGCAACAGCATAGATGGAGTATCAGATTGCACCAGGCACGAGAATAACTGTATGTACAGAATGTATCCAACCCTCAGGCACATATCCATATGTTTGGATGCTGGTGGGTGTTTTTTAAAGTTACTCTTTCAAAGATATCCACACAGGTGGCTAGCAAGCATTTTTTAGATGGCACAGCATGAATGTTGAAGCAATCTGACTGCTCGTGGGTGAGGAATAAAAGGAGAAGCAGTGCTGGGTGGCCAGGATTTTCTGGATAATAGTTATTTGCCTTAAGAAAGAAAGGACTATTTTTTTTCCAGTTAGCTTTGGGAGAGGGCTGAGCAGAGGCTGACAGCAGCCTCTTGTTTCAGAGAAAACAAAAACCCCATCAAGAAGAGGCACTTTAGAAAAACAAACCCTATTTTGGTGATGTGATTGTTTTTTAAAATGATATTTCATGCCTGTGTGCAAAGTAGGTTTCTTTTAGTCCTTCAAGGGAAATAATAAAAAAAGAGCTCCAGGTGTGTGGGGGAAGGCAGTGTTTCAGTTTTGAGGTGGGTTAGTTTTATTTTTTTTGATGACGGAAGGATATGCTGAGGCCAGAATGTGCCGTTGTAGAACAACTCTGTGATGAGCCACAGGCTCACCAAAGGCACAGTCCTGCACCACTTCCTGACAGAATGATGAGAGATTTCCCCTATGTCCAGCCAGCTTCTCTGGGTTTGCTTTCTTCCCTCAATATCAGACTCACGGGAGCATCCTCTCCAGGAGGACTGGCTTGTTGTATAGGCAATCACTTAGAAGACAGCAGCTGTTGCTGGGCATGCTCAAAAGCACCTGAAATGATACTGAAGCCACTTTCAACCCACAGCTGTCTCTAGGCCTAGGTTTGCTCAATGCAGAGACAGCAGTAAACACCAAGCAAAGCTGGGTCACTAACTGTAAAAGAGGTTTCCCAGGAACATATTGTTCTGAGGAATCTTTTCTCCTAAAGCAGCAAAAGCAGCCACTGAACTGAAGGAAACACATCTTCAATTTCTGAACAGTTGCTGAGAATAAAAGGACTGTCAGTAAAAACCCCAGCCTAATTCATTTTCGACCTCTAATCCAGAAACTCCTGAAACCATGTAGAAAACAGAATTTCTTCAGACCATCCCATGACTTCTCCAACATGTTTCCAGCATGAATGCTCTCATCACAGCTTTTTGTGGCATCTACAGGATTTGTGCCAGCGCTCGCTGAGGAAAACAATCCCAAAGTAGATTTGCTGGCTCGTTAGCTGCAAGTCTGTAAGGACGTGAGTGACGTATGAGAGAAATTGATTAAAAGAGCTATTGTTGTGAGGATGGAATGAATGCTGGTGGTCATACAAGGTGGGAGTAGGACTCAGGTAATATTCATATTGAGCTATAACAGGGATATATATCTGCCTGGGCCAAGTAGCAGCAGAACCACCCTGCTGATGAAGCTGGGAAAACAGAACAGGATTAAGGCTTTGACTCAAAGTGCTGACATGGATCCCTCACCAAGCTGACCTGCACCAAGCACATCTGTGTATTGTGAAGGGAGAGCTGTAGAGACCCAAATATTTTAACCTGAAGCTCTTTGTAAGGCGGTCTGGCCAGCACTTGTCTGTAAAGACAGAAATTGTCTATCACAATTTGTTTCAAATAAAATTGAAACGCAAGGAAAATTAGAACAGCCACACTGATATAATCTGATGGCAAAACTGACTAACTCACTGCAAAAAAAAGGTTTAAAATACAGGAAAAAAACCATCATAAACACCTGTCTTTCTGTTGAAAAGCTGTGGCCTCCATGGGTAATCTTGGAAATGACTGAGTGATGCTCCAGGTCCTTTACCTGTCAACTCTTCATGACTGCTGTCCGTGTCCTGCGTGGATTGTGCCAGCCAAAGATGGTGGCCCTTGGAGCAACTCTCTATTTCCAAACTTGCAACCTCAGGCTATTAAACTGTAGTGTATGTGGGTGGTGTTTAAAAATCCTTACTGAAACCACACCTTATGCAAGCACACACACACGTTCACCAGCATGCATCGTGGACCGTGCACCATTTTTCCATCCTATGTTTTTGGTAATTTTGGGAATACCTTCCCTTGTGGGCTCTGGCTCATTCTGTTCTTTTGCCATCTCTGAGCGATGTTTACACTGCATTGTGCTGAGAAGGCCCTTAAATCTTCACATGCCCCCTCATGTGGGCGTGCAGACAGTCCAGCATTATCCAACTCAGTGGTGAGGATGTTCACATCTCTTTTCATTAGCGATGTGCAATGTAAAAGGCTCGCCTTGAGTTTCTTGAAGACGGCAGTAATGAAGCTCTGAAGAAATAGTCAGGGGAACGGAGCTAATTAAAATGCAGCAGGGTGTAGAAGTAAAGGTAGCAGCAGCTCGCTATGCCATGTCTCTGGCAATCAGCAGTCCCTAGTTTACCCACACTAATTGACAGGAGACGCAGTGCTACTGAGTGTGCACACAGCCAGCGTTAATGGAGTCAGCACACGCTGCTCTTCCTGCCTGACTTGCCTCATTATCGACCTTGAACTGGCAAAGGTCAGTTGATGGTGCTGCTTTCATCAAGATGACAGGTGTCTGAAGATCTTCTCTTTGTAGTATAATAATTTGGCAGTTGTCTTATCCTGTACGTGAATTAGTGATCTGATCCCGAAGAGATGAGGGATAAAGAAGACTGGCTTACCGTTGTGAGGAGCTGGGCTGTTGTGTGTTTAAAAAAAATAACAGGTACCAAAAGTCCTAGAGGAAGGAAAAAAAAGTATATTGCATAATTCCCCCTGGAGAAGATAGTGCCTGAAGAAGCAAACAGGCAAATTTTCACAAGTGGAAATGCAGTCAGTCCACTGTTAAAAATCAGCAGCTTGTTTGAGCTGATGATGAGCACCAGGTGCACTGCTGGCACTCAGCAAATATCTAATAATAATAATAACAATAGCTGGAGCACCTGACACCTGCAGTAAGCCGTGAGTGACAGTGTTCTTGGGGAGATGTCTCATCTGAAGGAGATGCATCATTATAACATGCTGCACCCAGGCTGTATCTCATGTGCCCTGCTTTTTTTATTCTATTACAGATGGTCTCAGCAAAGACACTGAAGACTAACAGAAATGCTTCTGCCATCTTCCCCTTCAAATCTACAAAAGCAGCATTTTTGAACATTTTTAATGAAAACCAATGCTTTTGTTTTCTGAGAGATGATCTGCAGTCTCCTGTGTTCTGTAGCTTCTCTGGTTAGTAGGTTGCTGAAGCCTGAGCTTGCATCTCCTTTCCTTTCCCACCACCACTTGTGCAAGGTGTGTGTAAGTGCTGTGTGCTGCCATAGCATTTGGCCACTTGCTTGTGGGTACAAATGGGGTAAATCAGGGCCTAGACCTGAGAGGAATCTATATTCCCCAGTAGAGCAGACAGAAAAATTCTCCTTGCTGAACCGCTGAGGGGAAATCTTTGTGGCAACTGACTTGTTGGCAGCGCCGGACTGCATTTTTGTTGGCTGAGATAGGGAGGATGAAAGTCAGTGTGAGCCCAGATATGCAAAGCAGCACCTGCAAAGGGACTCCTTCAAAGAGGTTCCTGCTCCCTCTTCTCAGTGTTGGGGCTTTAGCTGACTCATGGGCAGCTCTCTTGTCCTGCTCTGGCCCCACTAAGGGCAGTGGGAGGTGCTGGTCCCCAACCTGCTGTGAATTTCTTGAGGAAGATCGCAGAATCATAGAAAGGCCAGGGGCAGGTCCACCTTTCACTAGACCAAGTCACTCAAATCTCCATTCAGCCTGGCCTTGAATGTGGATGGGCCATCCACAGTTTTCTGGGCCACCTGTACCAGTGCCTCATCATTCTCACAGTAAAAAATGTCTTCCTAATATCTAATCTAAACCTACTCTCTTTCATTTTGAAGCCATTCCCCCTTTTTCTATCACTACATTCCCTTGTAAATAGACTCTCCTTGTTTCTTGCAGGCTGCCTTCAGGTACTGGAAGATCACAATTCCTTCACCCTGAAGCCTTCTCTTTTCCAGGCTGAATAAACCCAATTCCCTGAGCCTTTCCTCACAGGAAAGGTGCTCCATCCCTCTGATCATCTTGGTGGCCTCCTCTGGACTTGCTCCAACAAGTCCACATCCTTCCTGTGGTGGAGGCCCCAGAGCTGGATGCAGCACTGCATGTGCTGCAGGAGTAGAGGAGCAGAATCCCATCCCTTGCCCTGATGGCCATGCTGCTTTGAATGCAGCCCCGGCTATGATTGGCTTGTGGGGTTATTGCAACCCTCACCGGAGCTGCGGAGGGGAGAGCAAACCAAGCAGAGCTTTTTTTTTCTTTACCTGTAGTTTCCCAGAATATTTTTAAAATATCCTTCTCTGAAAGTGAATGCTCTTTGCCAGTATAATTACCAGAATGCTTCTTCATTCATCTGTGATTGTAGGAAACTGTGGTATTGCCTGGGGAAGAAAATACTCTGTAACTTGAAAACGATTTATAGCAGCTCTCTTTTTAAGGATGTGTGAAAATAAAATGCTGGGCAATGTGATGTCTGTATGGCTGCAGTCCAGCTGTAAAGGTAGAAGACCAGGAGATTTTTACCAGGGCAACCCTGAGGGCACCAATGAGATCATTCTTTAAATAGAAGAATATTTTTGTTATTGAGGCTTCCCAGTCTGACAGGGTTTTTTGGCTGCCTCTGTGGTGACTGTCAAGGGAATGGGATGCTGCTGGTCTCTGTCTTCCCAGTTCCTGGTGCTCCAACAGCCCCCAGTCCCTGCCTCACACACACACACACACACCCACACACACCCACACCCACACACACCCACTCACACACACACACAGTCCTCTGGCATTCAGAGGGGCTGTTTGCACTGCCCTCAGCACTACATCCACTCTACCATGTCAGATTGCACTCTCCTCTGGGGACACGAGAGCTAATCTCCACCTTTGTGCCAGGTTGTGAAAGCAATTGTAAAATAAATGTTAAATGAAAAAAAAAAACCCCAAAAACGTGCTGCCTAAGTGCATACTGAGATCAATAAAATATGCAAGAATGGACTCCTGCTGTTCAGGGCTGCAGCAGTCTCTAACCTAGAGCAGGGAGTACTGGGGGAGCACGTCGGGGCTGCTCTAAGTGACAGCTGATAGGAATCCTACATTAATGCAACAGGTAGGCTCATATGTTTGCACCCAGAGGTCTCATGTTCAGGTGCCAGCTAGGAGGGTACTCTCAGGAGGCCTCTGTCTGAAAAGGCAGTGATAAAGGAAAGAAAGAGTGATAAAGAAAATTCTAGCTATTATGGTTTTATGCCTGGGTTAAGTCCTTCCAGCAAGGGGTCATTTGTTGTTTTGCAGAAGAGGCTCTATCCCCTTTCTTCCCCAGCAAGGAGACAATCAATTATAGACGTGGTGAAAAATAAAGGTAGTGACCATTTTACTTCTGCTGGGGAAAGAGAGATGCTCCCATCCAAACCAAAGACAAATGAGATGGATTCATTAATCATTTCTCCTTATAAAAAAAAGCTCAGCTTATGCTGCTGAAACCAATAATAACATGGTGGAACAAGAGTTTCTCTCTTCTACCAGTAGAAAGAGAACACTAATAGGCATATGGGAAATAAAACATGAAAACTATGACAAATATATTGTGTTTGCTTGTTAGATCAAATTTGGTTCCTGCTATCTCCCAAGGTCTCTCTTTCATTACTGAAAATAAAAAAGAAAAATAATAATAATAAAAAAAAGTACAGGGTTAAAAGCATCACACTACTATTATAGCTTCTTCCTTGTCATCTTGGGAAGGATTGACTAGGTCCCAAACCTTGATACTCTGTGAATGGCAGTTTGCATGTTCCAGAATTAAGGCAACACTAGAAATTTCTAAGGATGAAAATATTAGATTTAAAGCAAAGGAATCTAGGAATATTTTTGGCTCACAGGAGTCTTGGTGTTAAGAATATTTGTGTCAGTGATTTGAAATCAGAGGTGTTTTGTCCCTGTCCTTCCTCTGTGTGTGTATGTGCTGGAAGTCAGGACTGAAAAGCAAAGTGGCCTCTGATATGACAGCTTTCCTAAAGGGAGTCAGGACACTTGTTCTGAGATACCTGGTGCCAGTTTGTCTTGTTTGAGGAGGGAGGAACAGGACCCATGAACACTAAAGCAATTGGTGCAAAAGGACCCAGAGTTTTTGGGGGACAAAAATGCAGCAGCTCTCCCACTGAGGTCAGGTATTTTGAGGATGCAGTTTGGATGGTCCTCCCACTTTCATCAGCAGTTAAGGTTTTTTGATTTACAGCCATTTTCAGTGCCAGCTTACACAATATCAATGAAGTGTTTTACTCTGAAAGCCTGTCACTTCTATCTCACAGCTACTGTGGTGTGGTCAGGTGTGATCTGCCACTACCGTGCTATTAATGGCATTATTAACTGTTAACATCCAGGAAATGGTATTTGTCCTGGTGCACTGCCTTGGGAAGTGAATAAATCTCTGTCTTTAGAACCCTTCAGAAGGCCAGTTATCCCTGCTCCAGAAGTATGATTCTTTTTTCAGCTCTTTCTGATACTCTTCCCAAGAAGATCTGGAGTGCCTACTTTATTTTGCACTCATTTGGAGCAGCATGGAAGCCTGTCTGAATTTTCACACTGTCCTTCAAAGGAAGCGGCTGTGTCTTCACACTCTCCTGTTAGGAAAAAAATTTTCTCTTGCCTTTAAGTCACAGATTGAAAATTCCTGTATCTTCAGAGATATCATCAATATTTCTCAATAATTTGATTCATATAATTTTTGATTCCACAACTGGATATACCTAAGTCCAGAAAAACAATTCCTTTTCTAATCTGCAAAGATCTGAGAAGAAAATATGCTGAGAGAAGGACAATGAGTACTGTTCCTTTATCTTGTTTGTTTTGTGTCAAGTCTTCTATTAATCATCATCAATACAGCATAGCAGAAATGTTTACTGCAGCAGAAGACTATGAATTTAGTGGAAAATGTCTTTCTAAAATTTTATGCCTCACTTTACTCTGCGATTTTTGTCAGATATGCACATACTTTATCACATTGCTATGTCACAGGAAGGCCAAGGAATGTGTAAGGAAAAAAATATAAATGGAAGAAGACAGATGAAGCAACCTGCAATGCTCTTCAGTGGTGCTTGTGCTGTTTGGATCTGTGTGTAGGTTCAGGAGTGTCGTTGCTGTGGCCTGGTGAGTGAGTGCTCAGTAATTACAGGGGAAATTTACAGCAGAGCCATGATGAATACCAGGCTGCAGCAGGGGGCTTGGTGAGGAAACACCACTGGTGTTTTCCCTACATGGGTTGTTTTTTGGTCATCCTTTATACTTCACGAGAGAGAGGGGAAATGTTGATGTCAGAAGAGAATGGATTTGCCTGACTCAGTACAAACATGAATTCACAAGATGCCAACACAGCTTTGCAAATCCAAATACTTCAGGCATTCTTATCTTCAGATAAGAGTTAGAAGGAGACTTTCTTCTTTTCTGTTTGTCCACTGCTGCCTAAAAGCTAATACCAAGAAAGTAATTTTAGCAATTGATTTTTTTATCATTCCTGAACAAATGCTTTTTTGTGGTCTGTATTTTCTTCTGCATTTCCCATTTTCATGGGTTTTGGTCTGTTATATAATGGCAAAATCAAGCTAAGGAAAAAGGCATTGTTTCTTTTGTGTGTGCTGCATTTGAATAAAATTAAGGTCATGGCAGAAAAGCAGAGGAGACCTAGGGAACACATAGATCATCTGAAAATCTTGAGAGAAGTCATCACTGCAAATATTTGCTGCATGAGAAGTGGTAGAATATTTTTATATGGGTGGTTTATTTGTTTTCCAGATTCCAAATTTCTGGTTCTTGTGTCTAGCCATTTTGCTTATGTCAAAATCTTTTTTGCTTTGGATATGTATAGTGATCCATTTGGCTGATCCAAAGTCAAATGAAGTCAACAGGACTATGTATTTCCACTAATTTTAGTCTGTAAAAGGCTGTATTTATATCATATTCAGCAGTTTGGAATCTAATCTTCTGTATTAGCCATGCAAAAAAGTGCTTCTATGCCTATATCCCATTTATTCTTCAAGGAACTCTTTTAGTTGTATCAGTATTTGGGGGAAAAAAAAGGAGTTATCTGCCATTTGGTGTAAGATATCTTTTAGGGGAAGATCACTGCTACACCTGGGTGTCAAGAAAACTACAGGCATATTTACTTAAGAAGCTTAAAAAAATAGAAATAAGCATTAAAAGTGAGCTGACTGGACTAGTTAAAAAATGTCAATAATTTTTTCCAGCATACAGCTTGACCCAGTCTTTCAGATCCAAAGAGGATCAGTGAGTTTCAAAATAAGACAGTTTTAGGGTTTTCCCCCATCCTTCCCATGCTTGCTGCTGAAACTAAATGCAGAACGACAGAAAGAATGGGAGGGGAAAAGACACCTCTGGGAAGCACTTTTTGGCAAAGTATGAAGTGCCAGGGAAATGTACTTGTAAGATTAAATCCTGGGGGATTTGCACCCCTAATCTATCTAAATTACAGAGGAATGCTCAGACTGTAAGGGAGCTCATTGTGTCTCAGCCTATGAATTTCTCATGTTCCCACTGCTACCAGTAATCACATATGCAGACAGTAGTTTTATTATGACTACAGTCTGATCCTCAGTTCATATCTGAGCTTCGTTGTTCATTTGCAAAATAGCAGCCTGAGGCATCCTCCATGCTTTACTGTACGATGCTTGAAATGAGTACCCTTTTTTCCATTCAAGAAGGAAAACAGGCAAAGAGGAGGGGAAGAAATGGAATGAGATGTTCAGCTTCTCTCCATTACCTGGTGGGAAACGTTTGTAGTAAGAAGTTAGGCTCTTCCCCTGTTTATCAGAAGTAGAGCTACAAGGAAGGGAAAGAAGAGATACTTGTTCAGTCTGGCCTATGTCCTGTGAAAAGGTGTGACTGGATTAACTCTTCCTGGTTATAGTCAATGCAGAAATACATCTGCTTTCCTTTCTAACCAGCCACAGATCCTACAGAAATACATCTTCTGCCTTGTCATAAGGGAAATTAGTCACAAAACACTGTAAAAATATTACAGAGGCAGCTTAAAAAGCCCTTATTAAAAAGGCTACCTATTCCAAAATGGCAATTTCTTTGTCATTGTGACAGACACCACATGGCTGCTTTCTCCACCAAAACCAACACTGTGGCTTGACCTTTTGGACCATGTTGGCCCAGCAAAGCTAGGTACCCCCTTGGTGTACCTCTGTGGGTTTTAGCATGTGCCTGCTTAGACTTTCATTTCTTTGTGTCCATCAGGGGTTCTCTTACAGCAACCCAGTGGAAAACAAGTCATGTCACAAGAGTTTATTTCCTGAAGCTCTTTGTGAAATCAGAGAAAAGTGAAGGTAGATTTGTGCCTCCAATATCCAGCCATAAAGAAGCTGCTATTTGGCACCCAGTTCTGCCATCCTGATCCCTATGTTATCTTCCTTTGCTAAGCCTTCTCATTAATTCCTGAGAGCCTAGTCTAATATGCACTCAGTGCAAGTACTGATGGCAGAGCTAACTTTAGACAGAAGAGGATTGCAAATGAAGGAGTAAGAGAGATGGAGATAGAAAAATAGAGAAGGAATTCAGTTTTGCTGTGGGCATTGGTGCAGTCTCTCTGTTGCAGTAAAGAAAACCCCAGAGTCTCACCACTGTGTTTAGGCAAGACCCCAGAGATGAGCAGTAACTCTTTAGTGGGGGTGGTTGTGAGCAGAACAACCCTTCCCATTTAATCTTTATTGTCTGTATGGGATGTTTCAGGTTGAGAAGCTAAAGAGAACAGGTTTTGCTGGTGTTGCTTCAGTGCCCAGGTGAAGGGTAACCCAGATATTCCAGGCAGATTGGATGTGTGTGGGGCTGAACTTCGAGCCCTTTGTCTCCTGCTTGCTCAGCCTCCCTGGGCTGCTGAAGGTTTATTGTCTCTGATCTGTCAGGATCCATGCTGAAAGCTGTTTCTCCTTCTGCTGCTGAAGCACCACGACATAGAGGGATCATCAAGACATATCCTGAGGCGAGTGAGATATATTGCTGGGGAAGGCCTTGGATTTCAACCTCATTCCTGTGTTATGAATGCAACTTATTTTCTGCAGAAGATTTTGGAAAGTAGATCAGGCTGTTCTTTAAAAAGAGCTATTACAAGGCTAAAATAATTCCAGCAAAGAAGATTGTAACATCACTCAGTGAGAAGGGATCCTTACCAGACTCTCAATTACAACCTGCAGCTTCACTAAAAGCAATGGAGCAGTGTAGGCATAAGAAATGAACAGTGATGTCCATTTAACTTCTGAGGCTGGCAGGAGCTGAGGCAAAGATTTACAGTTGTTGATATAAAGTGTCAAGGATTTGGATTAGACCCCTTGCTTTTTTTTTTTCCCATTGGGATGCTCGGGAAGCTGGTCATGACTTTCCTATGCTCAGTGATACTTTACCCGAAAAAGACCAAAGATCCAGCCAATGTCAGAGCAGCTGTGAGCTGCATGGAGCCAGGCAGAAATTCTGCCCCTTAATCTTAACCTTTATCCATCTGGGGACTTTCCTCTTTGAAGAGGAATATCTTGCTATTCCACTTGTTATATGCTGATAAAGCTATGAATTGACTCGTTTGCTCTGAATTTTCAACAGTTCTGTTCCTTTAAAGATCATCTTTCTTCTTTCCCTTCTGCTCCCTCTCCCCCAAAAGTCCCCTATCCATGATGAAATAGCATTGGGCATGACCCAGGGAGAAGGGAGCGGTGTTGAAGTGTGTGTGCTTTGTGGCTTTCCTGTTCTTTCATTTGGCATTGAACTATCCGTGCAAGAAAGGAATTAAAATTATGTGAACTTTTTTTTTCCTCCTCAAAGTTTCCCTTCTTGAACTCCACATAACAACTTTAGGTTTTTGCTCGAATAATCTCCCTGAGGACAAAGCCTATGGGCCGTGTAAGACCGAGCGTTGCAGAACAGCAGCATGCGTTGAAAATCATCCTAGCACACACTTGGGGGCAGTTGTGTTTTTCTGTGATTCAGTCAAGCAGCTCTCTAAGCTACAAATCCTTATCTTTGATTCTAATGGCTAGCAGGATGGCTAAGGTGACAATTTGGGTGATAGTTACCTCTTGTGTCCCCCTGTGGGAGCTGGATAGTTACCATCCCTGTGTACCTGCAAGAGTACTGCCAATGCTTTTTTCCCTGTGATGTTCATGAACTGCTGTCAGATACAGGGAAACACATTCATTGTAAAAGCAAAACGTGCAAACAGTTTGAGTGTGGTGAAAGTGCTTATGATTTTGTACAAGCTGAAAACAATATCAGCCCATGACTTAGAACGAATTCTAATACAAAGCATGTTATGTTTGCTAATAGCATAAACTGAAAGCCATTAAAAAAAAAAAAAACCAAAAAAACGAAGGACAAAAAGAAACTCAGAAAAGGCAAAGAGAGCAAAATTGGGCTCATTGTACTCCACAAGCCCCACTCTTGCTGCTAATAACCTTGCTGCCTTGTCAAGGCAATGCTGGGACCTGCTGTCTGATGGGGTACCCCTGGCTGCCCCCCCATTCCTGGGCATGGTGGCAACCTGCTCGGTGCTGTGTTCTGCCCTCCTCAGTGGTGGCAATGGAAGGAAACTTTACAGAGAGAGGCTGGCTTTAGGCAAGAGCTGATCCAGGCTGCCTGCTTGCCTGCCACCACATCAGCTGGTGCTTTGTGTGGAGAGGAGCTACCCCGGGTGTGGTAGGAAATATCCTGTAGGCTGTTTCTATGTTAAATCACACCTCCTCCTACTTTTTTGAATTCAGCAGAGGGGCAGGGGTTATAAACTAGCAAAAAGCATTGGCCCCTTGTGTCTGTGCCTAGTCTGCTCAAGTTAATTCGTTTTTTGGCTCATTACATTTTCTGCCCCATTGCTAATTGCCTCTTGGGCTCAACTCATTGCCAGGGTTTTCTGACCATCAAAACATTACTAAACAAATGAACTAAATAAAATAAGCCTTCTTTGAGAGCCTTCTCCCAGCCCTCCCCTTGTGTTAATATTCCAACGGCGCCCAACAGGTAGGCGTCTGCACTCATGTTATCTGTATTAATTAGACTGTAATACCCTTGGCACAAGACAAGGACAGGGAGGCAAGAGAGTCTCTCCTGCAGCTCTCTGATAATTTATACCAACCAAAAGCCTGCTGCAATGTCTTTCTCTAGTGCCACATGTACCAATAGTGATGCATAAATAAGATTAATTTCTATTAGGTGTTTTCCTTTCCTTCCAACTAATTAGCCCCTTCTCCATAATATCGGAGCCCTTCACAATATTTAATGAGCATTTTGCAGCAAATTCCTGAGGCAGAAGTACTTTTATCCCCAGACAGACTGGCTGGGTTACCCATGGCCGTAGAAGTTTCTGATAGAGTGAAACAAGAACTTCAACTTTCTCAAGGTCTAGATTAGTACTCAAACCACTGAACTCTCCTGCCTAGCAACAACGTTTAGTAGTTGTTTACTGCTAAGTGACTTCTCAGCTGTCAGGTTTTATACCTGAAGGATTTGGGCATGTTCAGCATAAGATACAAGTATGCAATCTGTCCTTTGTATTGGGTTTCCCATCTTTGCCACATCAGCATTTCTTAAAATCAGAGGGAACAGGAGGGTAAACACGGCTGACTCGAGGGATAAGCTTGCCATGTTTTTCATTATGGCTGATTATTAATATAATCAGTTTAGTAGCAAAAGTACTACAGCGAATTACTTAACCTTGGGCCTTGCTTGACCAGGTTCTGAAGGATCTTCATCCCGTGTTCATGTTGGTGTAACAGCGGGGCAGGTTTCATTATGCAGCCAGTAATACTATGGTAATAAAAGAAGCACCAAAGTGGGTTTGTTCATCACTGCCTGAACATGTTGTCTGCCAAGGGCTGCATCCTACACTGATAAGCATCTTCTCTTAGCAAGATAGCTTAGCAACAGGGGTTGTCTCTGCCGCTCACCTCACTCCCCTCCTCACAATCACCCTGGTGGCCTGTCTCCTGCAGCCCCTGCAGAGCTATATCCCTCTTCCTCAGCAGCAGGAGCAGGTGGTAGCTTCAGGCACCCCTTTGGCAACACCCATCTTATGCCTCTTGCGGTGCAAGGGAGAAGGTGGCACCTACAGCCTGCATCACACTTTTTGAAGCAGCTGCTGCTGCACATCCAGAGTGAGAGTGAGGGATGGTGCTGGGGCCCTGTTGTCTCAAGAGCTGGGGATGGGTGGGCAGCTCACCTGAGCCGAGGTGCACTGGAGCCCTGAGGCTCTGCACAGGAGGCCCAAGGTTTAGCCTTCGATGTGGGTTTCTTCAGAGCAGGGCTTTGTGTCCCCGCTGTACTGTTAACAATGTGTTTTGAGCCACTTCGGGAACTTGCACAGTTGCCAAGGTCTTTGCTTTACCACATTCTTTTGGTTAATAGAAATATTTAGCTGAAGCATGAAGGCATTGTATTTCCAAAAGGAAAACACACAGAAAAAGGTCCGATCGTTTGTTTTTTTTTTTCTTTGGGCCTGATTGTCTCTGCTTGTTTATGGCTGCCACTAATTTGCTCGTTTGCTTGCTGGAAAATAGCTAATTAAAACCTACTTCAGCTAACAAGCTGACTGGGACCATGCAAATGTCACTCTCTGCTGTCTGCTATTTTCGTTTATACTTTACATTATTAGTGTTGTTTTTCCTCCCTCCATAGTAATAAACGCGAGGATAGATTTAGTACCCTCTTCACAGGTGTGTGCTTGTACATCAGCACATCATCCCGAGAAAAGTGCTGCTGTTTTACTGCACTTCAGTACTTTGAGTGTTATTACCCCTGACAGTTAATGGTTTCAGACTACACTGCTTGTTAGCACTAGATTCTGAACAGCTTCATCTATCTTTTTGTTTTTACACTGACTGGTCACATTAAGTATATGTGTCTGAGCTATTAGTCCCGTCTGTTCATTGCATGCATTTCATTTGCTGCGTTTTTTCGCTAAAATTAGTATGTATTGTCATCCATATACTTCAACACATCGACTTTTGTTATAATTATGCTGTCATCATTTTGCTTCCACACACTTGCTAATTTATTGTAGCTAAATTAGACCTAATATTAGCAATTTTGCAGCTGTTCCCAAAGACCACGCTCAGCCATATATTTGTACATTGTTTGGTAATTGGATTTGAGGGCTCAGGAATGGACGATGGCACTCTTTAGAAACAAGGGAAAGATTTGAGGAAATGGGAGAAAAATAAAAAACACAAGCCCCAGAAGAGGCTTCAGGGGTAAATTTCCAGAGCCTAGCTTGAAAGGTTTTCACAAGGCCAAACAAATCAGAGAGTTAGTGTACCAGATCACAAAGTGTCCAAATGGCATGTCGCATTCAGGCAGGGGATTAGTCATTCCCCCCAAACATGCTTTCTATTTTAACGAAGACTGGACCAAGAAAAATCCCTGGGGACTTATGGAGGGCCTTGGGAAAAAAAACAGTTTTTATTGTAGAATGTTAGAAATCTCCAGGAAAGGTTCTCTGCACCAGGGTAACTGCTCTCATATGATTTCTTTGAATTGAACCATGGGCAAAGAAGGAGAAAGAAAAATGGTTTTGTTTCAGAATGTGAGCTCTCCATCCCTGAGTTTTGATGCCCACCTCTTGTTGGTTATCCAAGCCCATTTCAGATATCAATACAAGCAGAGAATAAAAGGGAAAATCGAGAAAAACCACAACAAAAACAACAACAACAAAAAAGAGTGCAAATGAGGAAAGCAGAATAGAGCTGTACAGCTCTTACTTATCCTTTCTGGGCATGAGTCATTTTATTGCCAAGGGGGTACAACTCTGGGAAAAGGAGCTATGAGTGCCCAGTATTGAATCTTACATGGTCTTTTTGTAAACAAGTTTCTGACATGACAGAAAACAAAACTGTGAGGGAGACTGTTCAGACTGACGCTGTAGATTCAGTTGAATTCCCAATCCAGCAGAAGATGTAGATGAAACTTAATCACTGAAGAGCATACCTTTAACCAAAATGGAACTAAATCCTGTCTGCTCATGATTCATCCACCTGCTTAATAAGAATATTATAACAAGATGCAGTGCTGCTGGCAGATGCACATGCAAGTTTAAAAATAAGACAGTGAAATTATCAACAAAAAAGAGAAGGGTATTTGATCAGCTTTCGTCTATAACACAGAGTTCTTTCCAACTCACTACAAGCTGTTGTAGCAGGCTGCATTCTGCTCTGCTTCTCCCTTGGCCAGAGCTTAATTTCTGTTTGGAGAAGAATAGAGCAAAGTGACCTGCCAAAAAGTAAGACAGAATAGGCCAAGTCATGTAAGAATCCAGGCCCTACAAATGTCTCGTGCAGGAAAGGAAAGTGAAGGCAAAAAGCCAGGCCATTTAACACATTTTTAAATGATTTAAACTCATACAAAATATTTAAAATAACCAACCCAATTTAAAACAACTCACTCCCCCAAAAGCCCAAAAATTAATAACCAAATGATTACCAGATTATGTTCTCTTGTACTGACAAAGCCTTCATTATGCTTTCTTTCTTCCCAAATGCCAGGAAAATATATAGATAGGTCTTGCAGAGGCCTGCACAGTTACTGGATGCAGCAAAGGAGAAGTTGGTCCCTCGTCAGTTGTTTCCAGTAGATGCTGTGACCATGATCAGCATATCCTGTGGGGAACAGGGAAGTATCTGCTTTGCTCATTTGTTTTGCCTTGGGTTTTCTTGGGGTTCTTTTTTTTTTTTTTTTTTTTTATTTCATGGCAAACTTTCCTCTAGCCAGTTGCCTCTTAGACTCCTTGATGGAGACACCCAACTAGGTCAACCTGTTGTTTGTGTTTGCTGTCAGCACATGTTGCAGGTCTCTGGTTTTGGTGTTGTTTCTCACTGTCTTTTATTTTCACTCTGTGTGAGATTGTCTCTCAAGTGGAGGTAGACAATTGCAGTGATTCTCAGTTATGACAAATATTGCTGAGCAGAGTAGAAATGTGCATGCAAAGAGCACTTGCAGCAGCAAATGGATATAATATATTGTATCATATACATTTCAAAGTGAGCATAAAAAGAGGGGGCTTGCACATACTCTTTTTATTTTTACTACTTTACTGTACCATGTATTCTATCAAGCTGCTAAAGACCTACTAAAAGGGTACAAAATGAAGCCATTAGCAGAAACTTGTTTAAGATCTCCACACACATATGTGCTCTTCAGGTAGCTGGCTGGGCAGTGCTGTGAGGCTCTTACTTGGATGCTGGAGCAATAAATGTCATGTCAGGGGCCAACTGTCTGTAATCACAGTTAGCAGGTTGAACAGACTTGTGAAAATATTTTCTTTATGTGAAGGGAGACGCTGCACACTTTGCCACAGCAGAAGTTGCTAAACCTAATGTAATATGACAAGTCCTTTGGCAGCAAAAGCCACATTTAAATAGACATGCTGCCTGTGAAATGGGAAAGTAACAAAAGCAGTTTTTCTGCAGAAATGTCATCTCCTCTGTTTTTGCAGTATCTCTCACCTTGTCCTGCTACCACACCCCTTTTTTTTCCTGGGTGACATTGGCCATGCATCACGGTCTCCTTCCACATCCCCCCAGCCATCTGCTCCTTCAGGTGCCCCAGGACCTGGCCTTTCCCATCCACATCCCAGCTGGCAATGCCACCTTGCGTTTAGAAATCCAGCTCATGAGGGGTCTCTTGCTCTGCTGGGAGGAACCCTGGGCATGGAAGGGGATCTGGCACGCCCCAGCAGCTCTTCAGGGCCGCAGCAGAAAGGAACCCCTGTCACCCCACAAAGCACCACGAGCAGGGTGCATGTCCCACATGCCACTGTCAGTGACGGACTCATGTTGCAAATTGTCTGCAGCACCTTGTGGAGCTGGTGGTGAGATTCAAGAAGCTTCAGGGCACTGCTGTGAGGCAGTCAGGAGTCTGTCTGTCCTCTTGCTTGGCCAGTGACATCAGGCTAAAGGAGAACCAGTGCTGCTTGTCTTGTGCTAACAAGAGTGGTGTGCATATGCACCCTCTGATGCTTTCCAGACTCACCCTCCATTGCCCTGGCTGCTGGAATGCCGATGGAGTTGGACCTCTCCCTGTGCAGATGTGTGAGAGTGTTTTGCACTCACTTTGCACTGATGTAAATGATTACATGAGGTGTGAGGCAGTGGAGAATCAGGCTCCCAAGGGCTTCTTACAAGATGGCAAATAATTAATGATAGTGTGCAATACAAATACAATAGCAGGAACAGTGAAATCAAGGCTTTCTCTTGCCAGGCATTTGTCTGTCACTTGAGTAACAAACTACCAGCACACAAAGGATACTCCCATGCAAAAGCTTCCAGCATCACCCAGGGTAATTTTGCATTGGCTTTCCACAGAATCCAAAGTCAATCTTTTCAGCCAGCACATCCTCAGTACTGAGACATGTTCAAGGAAATGAGGAAAGGAGCCGATCAAGAAATGGGGTTCTGAGACTTCCCCTTCCTAAGAATTATTGGCAAGCTTCATGACAACTGGCAGCACTACTTGAGGGCCTAGAGGGAAGTACAATGCTAGTCCACTTGCCATCCACTTTGGTTTTTTTCCTCTGCAGGACTTCTCTTCCCCTGACCAAGATGCTTTTTCAGCTCAGAGCGGGCAGATACAGGGGCTCACAGTAATTTTCTGATCTTTTTCCATTGAATGACCAAGGTTGAGATCTTAAAGAAAAACAACAAAAAAGCCATGAATAAGTGAAACATTAAAGTTACTGCTTCCTTTCACAGTTCTTTTCAGCACTTTGGCTTCTTAGTCAGATGATGCCATTAGGAGAATAGGAACAAAGCATGTGTGAGGGCCTATAAAGGGAGGAAAGTCAAGAAATACCCTGCAGCAGGATGCCAGGCCCACATTTCTTATTCTTGACTCATTCCCCAGCACGCTGATACACACAAAAGGATGTAGTGGCACTGATTGGAAAAGCAAGGCTAGCATCCCTTGAGCTGTAGATCATTTCCAAGTTGCCCTGAATATGACAGATAGACAAGCTGATTTAGTGGTGAGGGTATATATGCTGCATTTCTTTAAAGCTGCAGCAGGGAAAAGCAAGGAACCAGTTGGAAGAGACTCCAGGCACAAGCATTGTAGATGAGAAAATGAACACATTTCTACTTGAGGTACTAGTGTTTTACTTAAGAGAGTGATTTAAGCATACTAAGGAATAAAATTGCAAGAGACGTACATGTTCCCTCAAGTTTTACCAGAGGTCAGCCTTTGCTGTCTCTTTTAAAATCAGTCTACCTTTCTGGCTTCTGCTTTTCTCTCCAGGAGTTCATCAGACTTTCAGGTTCATTTGATGTAGGATCACAGCATACTGGTCCCCCACAGCCCTGCACCTATGCCAACATCTATAGAGTTCATTTGAAGGCTAGTGGTCTATGGAGCCTGAGACTGGCACAGGGAAAGGGGGGTGTCAAGGTCTCCCCAGTGCAAGCTGAAGCCAGGAGATGCTGGAAGAAATAAGCGAGTTTGAGCTGATTCATATTTAAATCACCTGAGTTTGCTTCATAGCTTTATTTTCACCATTATGGTCTGTTAAAACACCATTTAAGCCTGTCCTCTTAGCCACAGCTGCATGTTGGAAATGCCATTTTCCAAGCCACTTTGAATGTACATATAGATTTACAGCCTGTGCTGCAGAGGAAGTATTTTTTTGCTGACCCTCCTTTGCTTCTTAAACCTCAAGTGGACCCTGAAAATATTTCATGTGCTGCACTGGCTAAACCAGTAGCACTAATGTTGCCATCTTATATTTTAGAGAGCTGCAACCATACTGTTTTTGCCATAGGAGTGACATTTGTTTTGGATATAAATTCAGTACATAAATGTATAACAAATTGTTTAGTGATATTAGGGCAGTAATTTTTTTTTTTTTTCTGAACAAACTACCCAAATGACTGAACCAGTGTAGTTAATTAGAATCGATCTCGCTTTTTAGCACCAGGAAGTGCATAATGGAAGATAAGATTGATTGTAACATTGGATCACTTCATTTAAAGACTGCTAATAGGCTAAAATGACAGAACCAATCTAAAATTATAATTTCAGAATCAATATAATTTTTATAACGTTGTCAAATCTAAAAAATTAATCTAAATTTATGCTGTGAAAGTAGCAAATCCTTCCTAGCTATTATAATGAAATGAACCAACATTTTATTATATTACTTCTTTAAATAGAAAAAAGGCTTCTTTATTGGCATAGCATTGCAGCAAGCTAGATAACCAGGCTTTCACTCTGGGAGGTATCTGCTCATTTCCTGCTTAGGGCAAGAGTAGAAATGGATTTTAACCTTACATCTTTCCATCGCAGACCCATTTTCCCACATTATTAAACCACCACAAAAACGTGAAAGCGGGCTTCTTTTCAGAGGAAGAGATCAGGATGGGGAGGAGAGTAGCACTTCATAAGGGAATTCAAGATTTCTAACAAAGCTGTAGGGGAAGAATGTGCCTATTAGTTCACTGTTGCTCTCCCTTCACCCTCAGAAGAAATGTAGACCCAACTTCTCCAGAAGAAAGAAAGGAATTGTGGTGGTGGCTTGAAGAAAAATATCTTCCTTTCCATACAAATTTATTCTGTGTGTAAGGCCTGATGGAAAAACACAATGCCAATTTTGGTGATACCAGAGATTTTGGTCTGTTCTGCCCCTGCAGAAGCCAAAAAGAAGTTGCTACATGGCTCCAGAGGGCATTGATTCTTTGGATGTCAAGTGTTGATGTATATTTTTTCCCCAGTAATACATTTTCTGCAGAACTTGCAATGACTCATTTACTGTAGGTTCATAAGCGCTCTTGTGTTCCGAGCCATAATGACGTTGAGTGGGCAGAAGTGGTCCCCAGGTGCTTCCAGCTGCAGAGCTCACCCACGGCTGTGGATCATTCCTTTCACTTGACTGCAGCAGCAGATGTCCCAGGAGCTTTAGCAGCTACATGATAAAGCAGCCCTGGCCACCACAGGTGAGGGCTATTTGTACCTTTAAACCCCTCCTGGAGCTCCTTATATTCCTCCTATGGGGAGTGGGAAGTACTACTTGGGAATAGGAGAGCTATTGCTCTCCAATAACCTGTGACTAATGGGTCTAATCACACTCAGGGTTGTGCCTCACTGTGCTTTATTTCTGTTTGCTTTTTGACTGATGTCGATGTGGTTGGCAATAGCCTTATATTCAGCTCTTTGCACTGTGCTGTCCCAGGATGAGGCTGTTCTTTACAGCAGTGATATCCCTATACAACCTTTTTCCTGCTCAGAGTAAAGGCCAAGCTAAGGACAGTGATTCCTTCTGAAAGCACAGATGCTGTTGAACTTCTCCCAGCACTGGCTGTCATCACTCAACTCCACAGGTGTGAGGGCCATGGTCTCACTGAAATCAGGGGAGCCTCGGCACAGGTACCAGTCAGGCCAGGACTGTGATTTGACAGCTTTGTCTTTAGAAGAGGGAATGAAGATGTTCCAGAGAAGTGGATTGGAATACCACCATCCCTATTTCTCCAAAGAAGCTGAAGAAACCCCTTTCTGCAAAAAGGGACTGAGCCTGGAAAAGCAGGGCAGGGCATCCTTGCAGACAAGGCATTTCCCTTGCTTCTGCACACAAAAGCAGAGGCGACGTGCAGGCACACCCCATCCTGAATGCATTTTGCACTGATAGGAGGTGAGGCTGTGTGTTGGAGTGGGACCTGCACACAGGAGCTGACCCTGGGATGGCAGCAATTATTGTAGGAAAGAGCAAGAGAACACATGTATGGAGACCCCAAAGAGCACTTTGGAGGGCTTTGTGCTTCTTGGAGGTTTAATGTATTATAATCTGATTCGGCACAAGCCAGTCAGGGAATAAAAGAAAAATGCAGAAAGACTAATGATTTGAGGTGCAGGGGGAAGTGGAAAGAAAACAGCACTTTTAAGTGCATTTTTTCCCTTTTATGCAAGATCTGACTGGGGCCAGGCAGAGAGAGCAAAAAGCTTCTGTGAGTTAACACAAAAGTGGAACAGTACTTTAAAGAGACTTTATTTGCTCCTTAGAGTCTTCTTTTGATTTTTAATATCTCTGAGACTTGTCAGGGAGAAAACAGAAAAAGACATTAGATTCTGGGTCTTGAGCAAAGCTCAGGGACTTGAGACTTCCACAAAATGAAAGAAATTACATCCTGGAAAAGTTAATGACCTTACCCTAAGTGCTGTGCTACGTCAAACAGAAGCAAGCTGGTCCATCCGCTGTGGAATTCTCTTGCACTGGCTGGAGAAGTGCTTTAGGCTGATCTCATCATACCCCCAAATTTCCAGATGAGCAGTTTTGGCTGGATTGAGAAGGATAGGGAGTTGGGGAGAAGCCTGGCACTATACCAGAGCTGCTGCCTCCATTAACTCCAGCAGGCAGGAGCTGTCCCAGTGGTAAGAACAGACAGATTACATTGGCTTTCCCAAACCCGCTTTCATACTGCCTGCTTGGGGCCACACTCTGCAGTCTCTGTGTCCAAACTCTATTAGGGAAAGACGAAAGTCCTGAAGCTGCTTAAGCTTGTGAGCCAAGAAACCATGCTTGGTTTTCACTCAAGGTCAGCTTGATTCTATTATTTGAGCCTGTTTTAGCTACACAAAAGAAATAATTTCAGTTTCATTGAGTATCTGTCTGCTTTCTGAGAGTTTCATACATTTATGTCACTTGTCTGCCTGCCTATCATTTCAACCAGAAGAAAATAATGCTAACAGTAAAGATGCCATAAAAAATAGAGCCTGAGGTAAATTTTGCCAAAAGCCAATTAGAGATTTGAAAAACAGTTGCATTTTTCAGGCCAACTCGAAGCTTATCAAATTGAGCTTCTGGTGGTTCCAAAAGAGTGTAGAGATGGAAGTGACTATGAAACATCCAGCAGATGCAGCCGGAGAGACGGCAACTAGCTGGGACTCTCTCCTGGGAGAGCATCAAGGTCTGCAGGAAGCCCAGAGAGCTCAGTGGCTGCAATGGACATAAAGAAAATGTCCATCTCTTTGCGGAGTGGGTCCCTGACATGGAGGGATCTGTCAGTCTTGGTCTACACCACAGGTTTGTTTGAAAGCAGCCAGTGACCACTGCAGAGTATTTAAAAGATGTCTATTTTCTCAACCAAGTGATGGCTTCACGAAGAATAAGTTGCACTGCTCCAGCCTAGGGACTGCAAAAATGTTGGCATAGGCCTTGATTTGACTCAAGCATGGGAAAACTTGGGTTTTCATAATCATGCGTGGAATTCACTTGTGATAAAACATAAAAGCAACTCGCATTTCTAGGTTAAAAGTCACTAGAGCAAGTTGTGAATTTGCCCATATTTATTGCCCGATTTAGGATAAGGAAGTGACTGCCATGAAAGGAATGCACAGGGAATAAATTGGGAGGGTTAGATATTTTTAAGTCGATGGTTTCTGCTGAGTGTAAGGCCTATGGCCATTACTTAATCCACAGGACTGCCACCATTTGTCCCAGCAAGAACTCCCACACATATCCTGTTTTCCACATTTCTGCAAGAACATCTGTTTGCGGTTCCTCCAACAGATTTTGAAAATACAAAAGTCACTCATGATGGGACTTTCCATCATGACCTAAAACCTGGGATTGTCCATTCCAGGAGAAGACTGAGTGGCTTTGACCATCCAGAGAACTTTGATGTATCTGCTTAAACTTACCTTTCTGAAGGTGGAAACAGACATAAAGAGGGAGAAATGGCTATTTGCTAATAGTGAAAGAAAGGAAAGACTTCTGAGATATCGGGAAAAATAGACCATCTTCCCCAGCAGATCCACCAGAGGAAGAAAACATGAAAGGTGATGGCCTTCTCCAGCCCACCCAAACTGCTACTAGTGGGATTTGGGCTTCTTCTCATCCCCTGCTGCTCACAGATATGTATTTTAAGAATACCAAGAAATTAAGTCAAAGTTTAAACCGCTCATTGTTATTACTTTTTACCCTGAACAAATGTCCATGTTTTCCTTTAAAATATTAGTATATATGCACTGGAAGAAGAAAGTAGGTTTGTGAACAGTTGTCAGAAGACAGCAGCAGTCTTCCTCCTTCTTTGTGCCAGTGCATCAACTCCATCCAGGAAGGATCCAGGGTTAAAAAGCATCATAATCCCAAAGTTGTTATAATGTACAGATGATGCAACCAACACCTCCCTGTTGCACCTGTGGAAGAAAAGGGTTTGCTCTCTAGACTGCCCACTTCAGAGAAAAAATCCTGCACACTTCAAGCTCCCACATTCAGCGAGGAGTCCTCAAGCACTGGTCCCTCCAGTCTGACTGCCAGGCTGAACAATCCTGGCCAGGTAAGAGCTGGCCCCCGGCCCGTGCATCTGAATCAGGGGTTCTTAACCTCTGCTTTACAGCTGTCCTCCAATGCAATAGAAGTGGTTTAAGGATGCTATGAAGCCCCTAAACAAGCAAGAGTGCTCATAGCCAGAAGTTCTCTCTTACATAGTGTTTAATTTGTGGGAAAAAATATTTTTAAAGACTCAAACCTCCTGCAGGTGTGTATGTTTTATTTTCAACTTATCCAAACTAGAAAAAGAGCTTCTTTCACCCTGAATAATAGTTTGGGGTGTTCACTAGAACTAGTAACATAAGTCTCACTCTTACAGATTGGAAATATGTGTCTGAAGCACCAAGTGTCTGGTTATTCTCAAGCAAAACTCTTGTTTTGATCGTTTGAAATGTATTTGTAATCTTCAAAGAGATAACTTGTTTCCCGAGGGCCTTCATTAACTGTAAGAACACAAAAAGTGGCTGGGCATGAAGGTCGAGTGTATTCCCTCTGGAAGAGAGGAATATTTTTAATAGTACCAGTGACTAGTAGAGACCTTCAGTGGTACAGATGACTTATCTAAATCTTGAAATTGTCTGTCACAGCCTAAGCACCTAGCAGGAAGATATACTGTAGTCAATCTGAGGTGAGCATAATAATGCAAAAAACTCTCTGTTCTGTACCTCCCAGAAGATGTGATCAGCGATCTCTGCACCCTCCAGCCTTGCCTTTGGGGAGGCAAGATCTGTCTGCATGCATACCTGGCAGGAAAAGGCAGGGGTGCTCTGCTGATGCCCTGCACTGATGATCCATGGACATGAGGAGTACCTGAGGCTGTGGGGCCACGCCTGCACGGCCTCCTGTGCATCAGCTGGGCTCTGTGCTGGTGTGCACACTGAGGAGCAGCACAGCAGCTGTGCTCTACAGCACTAGGTGATCAAACACATACCCTAAAATCTACACAATGATGCAAATACATGGTACGTGCTGCACAGGTAGATCTTGAACTATTATTTTTCCTCTCTGTGCTTTCTCCTCTGAATGTTACCACAAAGAGCTTTTTTATCTGGATCATAAGGAAATGGAAGTAGAGGATAAAACCAGAAAGATATTCCTGAGCTGGTAAGGTGATAGCTTTGTCCTCTCATCCTATTCATATATGTTCCCAGGAAAGAGTTAAGCTATCCTGAAAATACTGCCAGGGAGAGGGACTTGTGGAATCTAAATGCTGTTTAAGAAGGCAGGGGGTAATTAGGGCAGTTGGTTTTTAATTATCACTGAAGTCAGTCCTCGCAAGGCCCCCCAGCCACAGCCAGGTTAATGGTCAGCCCTGAATGCTGAGTCAGCAAAATGCTTGAGCTGGCTTTCACCAGGGGCTCCCGTCGGCTGAGGGCAGCTCTTTGCTGGACGTGCCCAACTTCACTCTGAAGCCAGGATGATTAAAAGAGGAAAGCAATCTGCAGCTTTAATCAAGCTTGCAGGAACACACCTTCCGGATTTTGTGAGACGAGGTATTTGTTACCTCCGGTCCTCTGGCATGGTAACAGTTTAATGAAAGGCTGCATATTTTTCTGTTAGCAGCTCAACCACTTAATTCTTAAGTTCCTTCAGAGCTCTCAGATGTATGCCATCTGGTCATGGTGACTTGTTGCTCTTTAATTTGTGAATTTGTTCCAGCACTTCCAGTTTTGACACCTCAATCTCTGACAGAGTCTCATCTTCATTACTTGAAAAGAATAGCTCAGAGGGCTGTCTCTCTCTCTCTCTCTCTCTCTCTCGCATGCATCGTCTTGTAGCTTCAATTTCATTAATACAATTTCAACTTACAGCAGAATTTATAGATTTCCCAAATCTCTCCACCTCCTACTCGTACTGCAGTATTTTATTGTGCTATATTTTTATTAAACAAAAGCACCTCTGAAAACTACACGGAATCCATGCACTCAGGTAACCAGTACCTTTGCTATCTTTAAAAAGGCTTGAAAGTGAGTTCAAAGAAATATCTATCACATCCACCAAAAAAATATTATTAGTTCTCAGAAGACAGGGAATCAAACAGCCTTTTTAAACACATCTAGGATGCATCTTCATGGCCCAATGCTATTTATTTATGTATCATAAATAATATCTATTATTTACGGTCTACTTGCATTTCAGGTTTTCAGGGAAGTTGAGTCCCTATTGTAACAGGCACTCAACAAGATCATGGTTAGAGGCAGTTCCTCTTCTGAGGAATTTACAAAGAGGGAAGACAAATGGCTAAGAACAGACAGCATGCAAAGAAGTTGTCAAAGATGGATGTCTTTGTATTTACATATTTAATGAATTTTCCTTTCATACATGGTGTCCTTCACCTTCCCTCCCCAGTGTTTCTCCAGGCACATATCCCCTAGCATCACCAGGATTTCCTAATGTGTTTTGTTTCCATCCTTTCCCTACTGCAGGAAGATATGACAGTAAAAACCTTGGTTATGTAGCAAGCCAGCCCATGCCAGCCATTTTTTTCCTCTTCCTGGGAGACTGAAGTGGTTTTCCAGAGGCATCTGCGCTTGTGGGGTTCAGGGCAGGAGGACCACCTGGCTTGCCACCTCTGTTTTCACCCACAAAGCACAGGTGGCATGGCACCTGCATTGCCCTAGCAGCAGAGGCCACTGCTGGAAAAACTCCTTTGCCTTCAAACCATGCAGCAGCCCTGGCTTCTCCACCACCCCCCTCCATACTTTCAAAATGCAGGAAACTTTTCAGCAGTGCCATCTGTAAACTTCGGAATTGGGCTGTCTGGAAGAAGGGATTATGGATGGGCACGGAAAGGGCAGAAACTCAAAACTTCTCTTCACCACTTTATTAAATCCAGGAGATGACAGAAAGCACGCTCACCTTCTGAAAAAGTCGGAGGGTCTCTGGTGACATTTATGTCACTGGAAAGGCATATAATACGTACACAGTGGTTTAATTTTATCTTAATGAAACAATATACATATAAAACTATCCATTAAATATAAAACAGTGAAGTAATTTGCAAATTTTCCTACAGCATAATAAATTAAGCATGGAGAGCACTAAGGAATGCAATTTGCAGTCATTTATAATGCAGTGTTTTATGTTAATAATTCAAAATCACATGCTATTTGGAGACAGTTCTAATTAATGTATTTATGAAATTGTGAACTGTGACTGTTTTGGTTCCATTTAGCTAAACATTTCAACAGAATGCGCTTGCTGTTGTTTTGTGTTTGCTTAATGGCACCAGCAAGCATCAAATGTACAACTGGGGAAAGCTGGGGGTGGTATCTGATGCGGCTTTTTTTATCGGTATGTGTTTTTGTCTGTGCACTTTATACATGCATGTGGTTACACTCCTGATCTCACTGAGGAGAAGAAAGTTCTGCAGTAATTTGAGGAGGAAATAAGGAAAGTTTTATGGATGAATAATTAATCACAAGGAAAGTTCAGTACCGTCCTAAAGAATTGCTAAAATATTCAATACTTTTTACATGGCAGATCTTTATACACTGCTATTTCTCCTGACTGGTTAATTATGACTATTACAGCTTGTAAATTTGTATTCATATTTTTATTTTGGTGTCTTTCAGGTTTTTTTTTTTCATCATTTGTCAGGTTGCTTCCTTATTGGAACACTATGAGAAATGATTCCCCAGAAGGTTAGTCTCCTGAGAGGAGACTTGCAGGGAGTTGGGAGTATTTTGAAATTTCAAGTACATTCTAAGAAAAAAACTCCATCCATATCAGATTTTTTAGGGAATTATCACATGTCAAAGCCCTGATTCTCAAAGTGGCTTGAAATGAATGAGCTTCTAGGCATATGCAGAACCAGATGCTAATAGCACTCTGTTGTAGCTCTGCACAGGAAAGTGAAGGGAAAGCTCTTGAAATAATTTTCTATGAACAATCTGTTTCACACAAGAAAAAGAGGGGAAAAAGAAAGAAAAAGAGGGGAGAAAGAAAGAAAAACCTGAAACTCCTCAAACCCATTATTAGGACATCCAGGGTACTATCTGTGGTCCCTTCCACCTACCAAAATGATCATGAAAATTCACTGGGATGCTGAATCAAAATCTTCATGTCTCCTGGTAATTTCAAAGCTCACTTGCAGAGCAGTAACTCCCTGTTGAATGTTTTGTTTCACAATTGTGCTTTCTATATGTTTTCTGCTCTTTTTCTTTCTTGGTTGCTTGCTTTTTTTTTTTTTTTTTGTTCTCAGGACAATATATATATGGCTGCGAAAATATTTATAAAGTTCTCATGGCCTTTAGCTGTGGTCTTGGAAATCTACCAATGTAATCATTAGACTGAGAATTAAAGCTGTATTTGACCACTTTGTGTGATTTATATTTTAAACAATGTAGGAACTGTTTTGATTAAGGAGGCACTATGGGTGTCTAGGACCTAGCTCCCTATTACTTGTCATCATCCAAGTTGCTTTATTGAGTCTCTTTATTTCCTTGGTATCAAACAACAAATATTGGCAACACATTAGATTAGCTGAATGATAGTCTTTAATAAACTCCTTTTTCCTAAAGTGAAAAATATTACTATATCCATTTCATGTTATCCTTTTTGTCCAGTATGAATGCATTCTGTAAAAGCTCATGTATTTAAATATTTATCTGCTTCTGCTTTTAGTCCCAGACTAAACTGGAATTGCCAGGAACTTGTCAACATAAAGACTGGGATTTGGGTCATATTTTAGGTGAGTCGCTGTATTTAAATATCCTTTCTTGCTGGATTTTTAAGTATAATTTGTCTTTCACTAAGTGAAATGGATTTGTAGGAGATTCCATAAATGAGGCTCAAACTTTTAAGTGAAAATTTTTATCCCAGCTATGTACGTGTTTTAAAAAAAATGTTATACCTGTCACAGGGTCCTAAGGTGTTAGATCTGTGATGCATCAACACAGGATATAAGATGATGTAGTGTATCAGGAAATATGCTGTGATATAGGGGACTTTGCTAACTAACCAGTTATTACCTTTTTGACAGCACCTGTGGTGGTCTGGATACATCACCCAGCTCCATTTTGAGCCATATGATCCCATGTTTATATCTGAATCTGAGTTTTATGGTTTGTACCCATTTCTATAATTAATTTACAGAAACAGAGAAGGAAATTGCCTTTCCTATTAGTTTGTTTTTCTTCTGATTTGAATGGAAAATTTTCACTTTATTTTGAGGCATGGTGAGTGCTTACAGCTTCTGTTTCAGCCCTACATTTCAACATTCAAAATATTATGGAGGGCTTGTTTTAAAAATCCTTTCTCCAGTGGTGGGAAGATGACAAAACTTGGGAACATGTGCATTTTTCTTTTTTTCTTTTAATTATTTTGGCATGGTTTATAAATCTAGATCTACAGCTGCCTGTGGTTACATGCTATTCATTAAAAGTGTTGTAAAACAGAGCAAGCCCTAAATTCAGGTTCTAACTGTTCTGCTCAAAGCAATATTGCCATTTTTGATGGCAAGTTTGTCTGAAAGTTATGGCTTTCTTTTTTAACTTATAGAGGCATAAATCCAGAGTAACTGTATGAAAATCCATTCAGTAACAAAGTCTGGGTATGATTAGTTTCACAATTTGTAAGTATCATGATGCTTTCTCTCAAGTCGTCTTATCAGAGGGTAGAAATCTTTGGAGTGCCTGAAGGCACTTCAGGTACTTCAGCACATATCAAACAAGAGTTAAATTAACCACCATGTTCTGAAAAGGATAACAAACACAAGCACATTTGACTTGGATGTCTTATGGAACACCACCACATGGCATGTGAAGATTATCTTTCCAATGAACATTGGGACCCTTAAATGTAATTATTAAATTCAGCAGATGAGCTGCCATCCCTTGGCATTCTAATTATCTTAAAAGATTTTTTGTTGGTGATTTATGTAGAATTCATCAATCAGAGTTATTTCTGTAGAAACAGTGCTCTATTTCTGGGGAGCCTCCTTCTCAATTTGACATGGTTTTTCAAAATAGAAGACTGTTTTTAAAAAGAACTTCAAGATATCAAACTAATGGGTTTGAAGAGAAGCAAAGTAAGACAAGAAAACAAAGACTGGCAGAGCTCTTTAGGAAGGAAGAAACAGCATATTTCTGTTTATTTTTAAGCTATGTCTACTAACTTGATGTCCTGGGGATATCTCTACCTATTTATCAAACTGAAAATGGATGCTAGCTAAGGTAAATACACCATTTATTTTTTAGATTTCATACAAAAACTTTACCTGTAAAGTCCTTGTCCTTCCTTTGCCCCCCTTGGACAGTAAGAGGACATGCCTGTCCTTGTTTGAAGTTCATTAAAACCCTACAATGGGAAGAAATTTAGGCCTTTTTGGTACATTGCAATCAAAAAAGGATAAATTAATCAATCAGTAAAAGGACATTCAGCACCTGCTGCAGTGGCAGCATGGTAAGAGGTAAAGGATTTTGCCACACAGCTTAATCCAGCTCCCACTGAGGTCCTTGGGAACTGAATTCAGCCTTTCCGAGTTACAGCAAAGGAAGTTTTCCAAGCTGTTAAGAATAGTTTTAGTTCCACGAACAAAGCTACTGGGTAAGATGTAAGAACACAAAAAACCCCCAAAACCCCAGATACAGTCATTACCAGCAGTAAACAAGAAAAAATCCACACGTCCCCTGCTGAATGGGTAAGCATTTGTCTCAGCCATGTTCGTGTCCCCGTTGCATCTGCCTGCCACATACATTGTGTGAAGGCTCTTGACTAGACCAAATGTTTAGGGAAAATGGATTTCGAGTGTCACATTTCTAATATTCTTGGGCAGAGAAGATGAGAAATCTGAGAAGGAGTTTTACTGCCCAAATTTTCTGAGATGTATCTCCATGAGCCACACCAAACATGCTGATACCTGGCCTGCAGTTACTCCTACCAAAGAGCATAGGAGGAAATTAGAAAGACCCACATTATGGAGGCCACACCACTTGGAGAGCAAATTTCAAGTTAAATAACATTTTCCATATACTATTAAACCACCACTGCACTTGAGAAAACAGTAGCTCTGAAACCATTAAGCAAACTGAAAAATGGGGGAAAATCACCATATGGATGACCTGCTCTGGGTGATTTCTCCAGCTATTTCCCCTTGCTTGGTTAAAGAGAACTCGGAATGCCTGTTTTTAAAAGCACCTGTCTCCCTCTCTCCCACCTGTGATTTCATGGTGTTTGAGTCAAACTTAGTTGGGATATGCCAGGAATTAACAGCAGTGCTCCCCAGCACTTCTGCAACATGCAGGGGCAGGGGAAAAGGTTTCTGGTGCTGGCCCTTAGGCAACATAGAGGGTTAACAGGCACTGGAGACCCAAGTGAGATAATGGAGTAATCTTGGGTAATACTAAAGTACCAGGGAGAAAATAGGCTGGACAGAAAAAAACCAAAAAAACAACCCGAACCCCAAACAACCAACTTTTCTCTCTCTAGTGCATTTATGCTGCCAAGTCCACCTCTGATGCAAGGGTGTTGTGAAATGTAGCTCACTTGCTAAATGTTGTTTTGATGTGTTGTTTGGGACACGGGGAAAGAGAAATGGACTGCATTCAATCTCCATTAAAGCACAGGGATGTCTTCTGCAGAATTTATTTTCAGGAGCTTTGTGCTAACTTCATTTTCTTATTAGCTGAAATTGCTAGTGAGACAGTTTTAGCAAAGATGCTAAATGCCTTCGTGGAAAAGATGAGTCTGTGCTCAATGAATTGACTACTGTTGTGTCAGCTTGTACAGAACAGATCTTTACTATGGGATTTGGGGATCTGGGATTAGGTCCTAGTGATAATTCATGTGGGAAAAATGTTATATTTAATTACAGAAAGGCAATTAGATGGGAAGATTGCAAGCAAATGTTACAGGTAGTTAGAGCTGCATGAAGAAAACAAAAATTTATAACCCACAAAAAAAAATCTGATATGAGTGTTAGTGATTGTTGAAAATTGAGTGAAAAAGAAAGGGGGGGGAAGAAATTGAGTGGTTTTTTGGAATTAAAAGTCCAAAAGAATTTTCTCAGAAAAATGCTTTTGGGGAATTTTTTATATCACCAAGAGACCATGAAACAAGCTGAGAGATAAACTAAACTGAACCAAACCACACTTGGTCGCCAGAAAAACAGGTTTTCTGACCATGGTGTGGTGAAGCTGAAGATGGGGAGCATTATGCTCCCACTTTTCCTACAAGGGACTAGTTTCCTGCTTGAGCTAAAATTCCCACAGTGCTGGGAAGGGCATCCCTGGAAGCATGGGTTCTTGGGAGGCAATGTGCTGCTAAAATGCAGTTTGGTTTAATCTGGAAGTGCTGCACAGTGAAAGGTATAGGTCCTGTTTTATCCTAAGTGTTACCAAGCCACCATCTAGATACTCTTCAGGATGTTATCCATAACTTTAAGGAACTTGGCAGCACAGCTTTAACTCCCATGGAGATAGTCTTTTCTCCCCACTCACTCTTTTGTGTGTGCTATGCATTGCACAGCCTAAGCAAAACTATCTTTAGAGGAGCACTTATTTGAAAGACTTGAGGAGTTTGTGTAGAGAACCTGGAAATCCAACAGACTACATTGTTTGCACTGAAGAAAGTTCAGAGTTAGATCCTATCTTATTCAGCACCCTGATCTCTTACCCCTCCTCCTCCTCAGAGGCGAAGCATGAACCATGACTAGCAGAGAGGGGCAAATCATTACTGGCAGAAACTGCAAATTTCGGGTCAGCACCACTTCAGATTGCCCTCAATCCATTTGGAGAGTCTGGGATGAGGTTAATTTGGAGGATGGAGAAGCTGTAGCCTCCTGGAGAAAAGCCTGCCATGTCTTGTGCTCCCTTTCCTGGGGTGAGCTAGAAAGACAAGAACTGCACAGGATGCTGAGATGCCTCTAAAGGAAATGTTGGCGTCGATCAAGCTGTCACACTGACGTGTGTGGAAAGGTGGACTTAGGGCTGCCCAGCTGAGCTTAAACCAAGACAGTGGCTTTCAACAGCTCTGCAAAAACACTGAGTTTGTGTGTGTTTGTACATATATATACAGAATGTATATGGTCGTGTTCCATCTGTTTACCTGTCTATGCATCCCCCCTAGAACTTTTGCTCATTTCAAACGAATTTGACATAAGAGTAGGAGTTCCTAGGTATTTTAGATTTTTGCCAGTTTATTTGTTGGATGAGTATCAAACATGGAGCTACACAAAACATGATAGCTGGACATGTTGTGATGGCTCATTTGCAAGATTGTGCTGCTGCTGTTCACTCGTGTTACCCTCACTTTCCCATTCCTTACTGCTTTTAAAAGCAGCATGAAGAGCAGGAGCAGCTGCTGCCAGGAAAGGAAGCTGCAGGAGCCGGAGGGACACACATGAAGGAGTGCAAAGACACAGGCTTTTTCTGCTGATCTTCTTGGCTTCTAGCACATCCCATGATTAGAGTAACTGCCTCTAGAGCTGGAAGACATGGGAGCTGAAATGACACATCCTATTTAAGACTCAGGAAAAGGAAAAAAATCTGTCCCACTTAACAAACTTAGTGAAAAATCACTGAATTTTCACGTAGGGTTATTGGAACCTTATGAGGGAAAATTACTTCCAGAAATTATTTTATTCCTTAAAAAAAGGAGCTACTGCTCCACAGTTATTAGAAGGAAAGAGATCAATATCTATTCAGTCTCCCGTTCTCCTCTCTGCTGTGACGGAGCATTGCACTTGTTCTACCACTCTGAAAGTGCAGCCCTTTATCTTAGGAGTCATCATAGAAGCATCATATTATGGTTTGGTTTGGAAAGGACCTTAAAGATCCAACCTGCCTGCCATGGCATGCCCCCCACTAGATCAGGTTGCTCAGGGTGAAATAACAGAGTGGTTTACCTTGGTGTTTTCCTCTCCAACAACCTCCTAGTCAAGAATAAGATCTTTTTGGGTGACTGGGGCTGTTTCCATTAGCTATTCAGTAGCATTAGCAGCTGTGTGTAAAACTTTTGGGCTTCTTAGGAAACCTTACTCAGGAGGTGAAAGATATTGCCAAAGAATGGAGAATTAAAGTAAATAAAATTAGGTCCTCAAAAAGCCCTGTCTACCCTTCTGCAGTGGTGTCCTTCACAGAGGCTTTGTTCTTTGAGGCAGCTGCATACAAACTGAGTTGGAAAACTACTAAATAAAAATGAAATGTATTGACTCTTCCACTCACCACATTATCAGGTGACTGTGACAGCAGGGAGGTGGAGGAGAATTGTACCCCAGGAACCATCTCGAGACTTGCTCATCTTTGAGGCCAGCATGTAAAATTCCACATGTCATTTCACAGGATGTTCCCCTGTTGTCACAATTTTTCCTTCCCTCCTCATCTACCTTTTATCTGCTCATGCCATCTTTCCATTTTTTTTTTCTGTTTTTCTCCTGCCTTTTTTTTTTTTTCCATTTTCACCACTGGGATGAGAATCTGATACCTGACTATTTGAATATGTTTTCCAAGATATTTGAATACACTAGAAATACAAAAAGTAAGTATTTCTATTTCTTGGTGCTCTCAATTTAGGTTCTTTCTTCACTTCCCCAAGGACAATGAATGCTAAATGCAGTATAGCCGAACTTAAATATTTAGGTTCACTAAAAAACAATCAGAAATTGCTTATATAGCTTTTTCCTAACAGAAATACCTCTGAGGGAAGGATGTTGGGGAATGATGGGTTTTTTTTTTTAATGTGGTAGATATGTAACATGTACAAAATAAGGTAGTGATTGTATTTGTCCTCTTGATTTCAGAAAAGTACAATTCCAGCATGCTATTCACACAGCGTTGTGTGAATATCCATGAATACTGAATTGTTTTTCTGAAGGAAATACGTAAAAGCATGAAAGTGATCATCAGCTGACCTCTGCTCTAAGCTGAATTGTGCAGTTTAGGAAACAACAGGGAAAAGAAATTTATTTCCAACCAGAATTTGGTTGTGAAATAAATTGTAGGCTACTTCCTTGCACATTTAGCTCATGTCTGTGAGCTAAAAGGAAGAGGAAATACTTAACATGCATCACGAAGCATCTATTTTTAAAGCCCTTAATAACCTTTTCAAGACTAAAACTCTGCTGCCATTTCCTTGAGCTGTATAGAATCATACTGATCACAATTGGCTACTTGGGGTGTTTCAGTTTTAGTGAAAAAATTAAGGCAAGGAATTTTCTTTTTGCATCCTAGATTTTTTTCCCTAATCACTCTGTACTAACTCATCATTATGAATTTTATGTACTGTGTTGTTAGGTTTTAACCAGCTAGAAAACTTCAGATAGTAGCCGTGGCAAAGAGGAACTACATCCCTCCTTCAGGTGCATGTGCTCTGTCTGCAGTGTTTGCAGGGATGCTCTGGGGCACTGTGCTGCTCAGCCTCCATTCACTCACCCTGCTTTCCTGTGGAAGCAAATTTGGGGCATAACCAGGGAAAGAACTGTGATACCCTCCAAAATGCAGTGACCACTTCTGGGGAATGTGGTGGGTCATACTTGCCCCACAGCACAGACACAGATATTTAAGTGGAGTATGTTCAGAGAAAGTGCACTGACACCAGCTGATCCCAGTAAAGGATGCTGGAATAGCTATAGCTTTTGCTGCTAAAATGCTGAACCAGGAGGAGCCAAGAACAAGGCATTCTCCTACATGGAATTCTTTCTTTCTCATCCATAATTTTCTCTGAGGGAAAAAGTGAAAAAAAAAACAAAAACACTAAAAAGAATAAAAAACCCCAGCTTTTGTACAATGACACATAGCCTGGACTATGAGGAAGGTAACTGAATGAGAGATTGAACTGTGTTCATTATCCACAGAGTAAAACAAGCCTGGTATCTTTTGCTTTGCTTTAGTGAGGAAAGGTTAGAGCTCACTCAGTCTTGTGGCACACTGTACTCTTTTCAACTGTCTCCAGCTGAGGCAAGGTATTTGAGTAATATGAATAGAGGCTCTTATCCTGTGAGCAATTATACATGGGTTTAAAGTAGCTGTTAGGCTCTAATGGTCTTGCAAAAAACTTTTCTCAGTGTTCCATGTTTATAACAGCTATTTTATAGTAAGAATATTATATATGAGGACAAGGTATAACCCCTTTTTGATACACACAAAACTGTTTTCAAGAATTCTTTTAAAATAATACATAGTCTTTTTTCAGAATAAAGGCTTTGCCTTTTATCTGACTATACATATTTTTGAAAGGGATAGGGGCTTTTTTCCCCTACTGTTCTTTTCCTTTGGCTTTAATTTAGTTTGCTTTATTCAGACCTTAGGTCAAAGAATTTTTACATTTAATATATGTATCCTGATGGGGGCTCGGAGCACATTTTTGAATCTGTGAATTTAGAAGGGCACCTCTATTTGATATGTGGAGATGTATGCCTGCAAAGTCTCAGCCTGGATCTTTCAAACCTGCAGGCCTTACGCTTGTGATCACACACATTTGCTAATTTGTGCATGTACCTATTGTTCCCTTTGATTTCACAAGCTGAGGGAATTTAATGTCTGAATACAGAACTCGGGACTGAACTGGAGGAACCCAGACTTTGTGAATGCTGCTCTTGGTTCACACAAAGTTATCAAATGGCAAAATGCAAGTGCCCCATTCTTTTATTCCCTGATGTAGGTGTCACAGCAACACAGTGATATGCTTCCCTTTTCTTGCAGCAGCATCCCTACCACGCCTTTGAAAGAGATGAAGTCTTTCAGATCTGTGAGTTGTGTCTTTATAATGCCCAGGGAGCAATTGCTCCTGTTCTTCAACCGAAAGCAAAACAAATTCCCCCATGTAATTAAGGCTGAACACACAGCCATTGTTTCCACCCCTTCTGTGTTATAATATTATAATGCAAGATGTCACTGTGTGCTTCATAGTGTTTCCCAAGCACAAACAGTCGGGTGGCCCAGCGCGTCCGTCTCTCAGCGCAGAAAGGCGAGGTTGTGGGCACCTCTCACTGGCTGTAACTGCCTTATGCCATGTGGTGTGAAACAGCTTCTGCCAGCAACGCTGCTTTGTCTCACAGAGAAGCAATTTTTCAGGAGATTTGATAAATTGTCTTGTCACACTTGGATTAAACTATTGATTTACCAACACTCTTTGTATGTTGACCCAGGAAAACACAGTGGATGCTATTTAGAATTTTACAAACCCTCTGCCATATGCATGTTGTCTAGCCTGCACTTCAACCCTATCACCTTTCAGCAGATTGCTTCAGACAAGAGATCTCATGGGCAGGGAATCTGCAATGCATATAAGCTTACTTGCTCATTTAATACAAGAGAGTCCTAGACACTGACCTTGTCTATAGCTTCCAGCTTGGCAGGGCTGTAACACCACAAAGACCTGCAAATCCCTTTTTAACAAGGCTACCTGAACCAAATGGCCCAGGTCCAAATAGATGAAAACATGAAGATGTCCAGCAGATCTGTTGCCTACACTGCTCACTGGAAAATTGTCTGAAGCTGCTGTACTGGTGTCTGCTTTTGGGGTTCAGGATCAAATCCTGCTATTACAGCATGTCTATTGTCCATTCCTAAACATTTCAAGACATTTTCTAGGGGAGAGTTTCTACCCTAGGAAGGTGTGTATCTTCCTGTATTCCCCCAAGCTTGTTTCTGCATCACTTTCCTCGAGTCTAGCAAAGAACAGAGGGAACCTAGATATGGAAGCACACGTGGTGAGGATTGTCAGCACCTGGGTGCTGTGTGGTATGCTGATGTCCTGCAGGAATTTGGTGCTTCACAACAGAGATCTTCACTTAGCCGAGATCAATATTACCAGCGTAAGCAGGGCTCCTTTCATTGTAGGTCATATTTCTGGGCTCTTTCATTGTTTGCATAACTGTCATATGAGCTGTTTCATGGAAGTGCTATTGTATGTCTAGCACCAGAAAGAAACATTAAATTGGAAAAAAAAAATAAATTAAAGGCTGTCAATTAGGTGTTACCAAAGACCATTCCCACTTCTGGATTACCCAGATCAGAAAATTTCATGGTAGTGTCAGAAATAATTTAATGAACAAAAAGATTTTTGCTTTTTCCTGCCTAGGAATAGCTGGTGTGTTACAAATTATATCAGGTTTTCTTTCACCTGTGATAAAGGAGGAATGACATGGCAAACTATAGAGTTGGTTTTAAAGCAATAAGTGGGTATCAACTGGCAAAATTGCTAGCCTATTGTCTATCCTATACTTATTTTAATACTTATGGGACCAGTGACTCCTGCACTGCCCAGAATATCCCATAAAATTGTTTTGTGCTGGCTCATGGATAATGGCAGTCAGCTTCTATGAGGTTAGGTCAAATTATGTCATACAGTATGATATGACATGCCCTGGTACCTTGTGCAAAGTAACAACCTCTCAGCTTCTAAATAAAAAGAGACAAGCACTATTGAACCTGGATATATTGTTGCATTCTTATTCAAAGACTTGGAGTGTCTGCTGACAGAGCAGTTAGTTGAATATGAACATTTCACATAAAAATAATAAAGTGCAAGAACTTCGCACAATGGCCACAGTTATGTCCCCCTTTTGTTTGCTTTACATTCTGATAAAATAAAAACCAAACAACTGAAGTCCCTGCAGAATCATGGAACTCTAAACCAAATAAACTCCTCTAAAAATGTCCTCTGAAGCTCACGGAAGATGTGCATCAATAGGCATATCAAAGGGAGGGTTTCCAGACTAAAGTCCTTGCCTAAGGAAGGACTGTCCCTGAGCCTGATAGCTCCGGGGACTGACAGTGAGAGCTGCTCAGCTGCACTTATCTCAAAGGCTGGAGGGTGAAGGTGGCAGATGTATAGACAAAGGTGGTGTCCTGCCTACAGCAGACTGAAAAATTCAGGGTTATCACTGACATCTTGAGCAGTGATGAGCAAGGGACACAAAGTGAGGGTGAGAGAGGGAAATACGACACCTGTGTTGGCAGGAAGCCCCTGCAGGCAGGACTGGTGGACTATGCAGTAGCTGTAATCACTGCTGCCGATAATAAAAAAACCCACACTGCGTGCATCCCAACAAAAGCATCCAGATACAAAGTAGGAGAGGGGAGGTTTCATTTGAAAATCCTGTTTCTCAGCTGTTTTGTAATTAAACACATGCCCAGATTGTGGCCTCTAGGCACAAGAAATGAAACTCAAGGGTGAAAATCACCAACCTGTGACCATGTGATATTAGACTGCCCAGAACTTACACCAAACATTACCAAAAGAGAAATAAAATCAGTCAATCAAACTGTCACTGAGTAACCAGCAGATAACTCTCACCCTATAGAAGGGACTTACACCTCTCCTTTGTCTACAATTGCCAGTATAATGATCTCCAGGCAGGCTCCTCTCTGGCTTCAGCCTTGCAAATTCTTTTCCTGCACAGATATCCTATTCACAAGGACAGATGGGGAGAGTACCAGTAATGAAAAACACTGTCTGCTAAGTTTTCTGGAAACTAATGCAGAAGGATAGTCAGAAGAGAAGTCTAATTAAAAGAGCTGCTTGCTGGCATGTAGATTTTGAGGTCCTTGCTGATCCCTGTTTAGGCAAAAAATATTTCCCATTGTAAGGAGACAAACTGTGTCTCATGGAGAAGCCTGCTTTTTGTCTGGATTTCATTCTCTGCTGTTAAGAATAGGGCAGGGTGAATGATTTGATCTCTGTAGGCTGACTGCCAAGTAAGAAAAACTCCACCAAATTTTGAATGCCCAGGCTATAATTCCCAGAATCACTTGTGAAGTTTTTTGGTAGTGATAATCTCTGTCTCTGACTGAATAGATCACATAAATATTCTTTGCAATGGAGAATGTTATCTGGAGAAACAGGATTCCTTATCTCAAAATATTCTTTCATCAGACATTGAAGGTATTTTCTGAAAGATCATAAACCCTTTCTTCAAATTCATCTCAAGTGTACTTTTCCACCAGCCCTGTTCTTTTCTGGTTTAAAAGTTCCTATAGGTAATATTGGTTGTTCATGGAACTTTCCCCTCCCTAAAAAGTTTATAGCTTCTAATTAGTATAAGTTCTTTTTTCTTCTTTTATGTCTATATAATTTCTACTGCTATTCAAAATAATTGTTCCTTACCATTGATTTTATAGACAGTACCTTTGTCTCCTCATGTCAACCTTCTGTTATTTGTTAGGTTTGAGCACTGGTTAGGTTTATGGATCTTTTATATCACTGGGATTTTTAGCGCATGCATTTTGCACCTCTATTCTCTTTCACAGTCTTCTAGAACTTGGTGTGAAAATAAAGACCAGGTAGTTTCATAGTATTTTACGTCCTGTAACTCTGTGTGGGTGATGGGATCAATATCTACTATTCAAGTGGCATCAACATTATTCTGACAAATGTTATTGACAAATGGACTCTGCCACAAAGCCATTCAGGTCATGCCTGCACACGAGTTGTGACTGGGTTTGAACTCAAGCCTTTGTTATTTGAGTGATTCAACACTAGTAGAATTTTCACTAAAAAAAAAAAGGTGGGGGGTGACTTCGGGGGGAGGAAGAGAGAGAAAGAGGGAGAGGTGCTATTTGTTCAGGACCATAATAAAAATCTAAATTTTGCTGGTTCTCTTTAGGATGATTTGGCTCGGGCAGATATAAACACTCCAAAGAATGTATACGAAGATCCCACACTCTAGGCCTGCTGCTGCTGCCTTTTATTCAGTCACCCACCACTACATTAATCGGATCTTGAGGTACAGGTTAATGAGATAATTAGCCAAACACAATCAAACTTGTACGCTGCATGGAAATGGATGGTTGCTGTCTCGCAGCCACTTGTTGTACAGCACCAGGGCAAACTGCCTTTCTTTCAATGGGCAATAAAGCAGGAAATCAAGTAGATGTAAGTTGTTCTGCCTGCTCACGGTGGTGAGGCCAGCTTCACTGGTACTGAATTTTAAAGAGCAAATAATATCAATTAGCAATTGTGTCTGGAAGAGTGTTGGCAGGGAGGTCTTCCGCTCATCGCTCTCCTGAGGCAGGCCAAGCACTCAAGTCTCAACAGCTTCCATTTGAGGACTTTCCTAGGGAACAGTGCTGCCAAGAGAAGGGCTGCCTGCTAAATTGTCCTCTTACAGAGGACCCTGAAGACTCTTCATTTTTGGTTATTTTATGATAGAACTGAAATAGGCAGTTTCGATAGCCCATGGAGCTTGCTCATAGACTTCCTTCATAGCTCATGGCTGACAGGGATCTGACCCATGACTTGTCTCCTGAGATTGACAGGGAACAGGCATATGTTCAGACCCAAACAATTTCAGGAATCTTTACAGAGGAAAAGACTTTAGCTTTTTAATTTGGATTTTTAGGAGTGTTATAAATGATTTTCATTCAGAGATCTTTTTTTAGATCAGGCTTTAATGACACGAATGAACTAATATTCTTATAAAAGTATTGGCAGAGGCTTGGTGCACCCAACATTGATTGATGAGGAAGCCCACAGAGCAATTTTTAACTAATGCCAGAAACATATTTTGTGGTAGATTTAGGAATGCCATCCCGTCTTCAGCCTCTTATTACTGACTCAAGAGGCCATCTTCTGCAAAGTCAGTGATTCATGCAGAGTGATTTGAAAGGAATGTGTTTGAATGAGCTTCCTGTGTATTTGTCACAGTTTATGACTTTTTAATAACAAATCATTATTACTGTGAATTTTTTAAGCCCAAGAATCCTCCATAAATCTCTTCAAACTCATCTCTATTTATAATCTAGGGAGGAACCTGTTCACTTTTTTTGTTCATTCCACTGTTGTTGATTCATGGACTATTATTAGACAGGTTACAAAAAGTTAAGATGGTGCAGGAGAGTGGATTTTGCTCACAAACTGGTGATTTTTACCTTCTTTTTCAGTTGTAGCAGAGGATTGACTTGGTTTACACCGTAGCCTTCATGACTGAGCAGAGAGACCTACTCTGGAGGGTGCAGACTTCCATGCAGGAGAACCAGTTCTGGCATGCAGCAGATATTGCAGTGCATTCACCTGTAAATCAAGTGGAAGGGAGTACACTCACTGACAACAAGCCCTGCACAGTTGCACTCCATTTTTCCCTGTTGGCTGCATTTAGAAAGAGTAGTTGTCAATTAAGATAGAAATAATGTAAAGGGTGTGCAGATAAACACCTTGAAGTTTAGCAAGTCATTTTGAGCTCACGACATATATTTGGACTTTTCTTTCTTGTAAAATTTCCAGAGCATTCCCTTTCAAGCTCAGTAATAGCATGAATACGTGAAGGTATATAGAAAGAGGGGATGAAGTGAACTCTTATTGAAATTTTTGGGAAACTTTTAAAAAATATTAAAAAATAATGATTGTGTTTACTTCTAGTAGTATACTGTGGTTTCTACTCAGTGGGCACATTGGAGACTTGGGGCTGAAAGCTGTTTTTTTCTTAACTGGTTCAACCTTTCCCACATGTGACCAGCATGGATCCTGAACCTGCAAGATACTGATGAAACTACAGGAGACAAAGACACTTATAATCTCATAGAAAGTGTTCATTGTCTAGTAGCATGAGGCTATGATGTTTGTACAGTCTTCTAAATTGGTGAAAGCATTAATTACACTGAATAATGGTAACCCTGGTAATCTTGGCAGACATCTGAAACCTTGGATAATTATAGCTTCTGCTAGACAAATTTTAGTTCTCTGAATTTGATTTTAGGGGACAGAAATAATTTTTAGATAATCCAGTGCCTGAGAAAGCAGGATGTGAAGAACTGGACTTTACCTGTATGGAAATGACAGATAGAAAAGCAAAAGACTGTTTGTAGCCACTTCTAATGGGATCATAAATTTCTTCTAACTCAGAGGAGATGGAAAGTATTGAAAATCAGTGCAAAAGCAAACCAAACAGACTCACAAAACATACTTTTAGCAACAGAACACAACACAATAGAACATGAAAATAAAAAAACCCACCAGAATCAGTCTTGATGAAGATTGGAAAATCTACATGTCAGCAAAAATAAACTTGTTAATAAGGTTAATAATAGATAAAGTCCCCTAAAGATAAATTGTTATCACATTTGACGACCATTTTATTAAAATGTTAATGGCCTCAGGCAAAAGCAAACTGCTCCCTTAATCTGACAGAAGAACTGCTTTCTCAGGAATTATATACACCAGAGAACTTGGGATCTGAGCTAACTATAACAAGCATTTGAAAATTGGAGCATCCACAGCTTGTGAAATTGTGGCTAAAAGGGAATGGATCTCACGTCTCAAAATGGCTGTGCCCTTTTCTGCCAAACACAACTTTCACTCACATTTTCGAATGCAAAATACGTTGGATTCAACTGCTGTAGTCAAAACAGCTGAGGTGTCAGTGATTGAAGGGAGGATTTTTTTCTTTGCCTTCTTCCATGTTAACTGTGAAAAAGGTGTAGCTTAATAAGTGCAGTTGCTGTAATAGCAAACAGATAGAAAATATGTTTTCATCAGCACCTCTAAGCACAGCAAAACTGTGAAGCAGCCTGGCAAGTACACTAAGCATTCAGTGAATTGTGATAGATTGCAGTATGGTTTGTCTGGGATGAGAATACCAGCAAAAAATCATTCACAAGATTTGATGAAAACTCAGCCCGTACAGAGAGACTTTTTGCTACAAGCACAGTATCAGCTCACAACAAAACGGAGCTGATGAAATTGAGTTCACATCCTATCTTCCCTTCTGACATATGAAATGCATTTCCCTCAAAGCCCGCGGACTTCCTTGGACATCTGAGCAACGAGAAAGAAAAGGTAAAGCAGAAAGCATCTGTGATGCTGAATGCTGCATTTCTTTTCAATGTATCCCAATAGCAAAGATACAAAGAAATTCATAAAAGCTACACTAGAAATTCATAAAAGCTACACTTTAAATACATGCCTCACACCCAAGTCTCCTCTGCCAAAGTTTGCGTGAACTAAAAGGGAATGAGTGAGACTAAACCAAGTTAGCACAGTCAAAGCTTTTTCCACCTCAGAGGAGGGAGGCATATCCTGGTTCCAGCAGGAGGGATCCAGGGATGAGAGTTAGTCTGATGCAGCTCCACCACTGAAGCTGGATTGTTTGTGTGTGCAGCAGGCACTCAGACTCCACAGCCTCTGGGTTGGGGAAGAATATTACCAAGCCTTATTTCCTTCTCTCTTTTACCTGAGGTCCACGGCAACGATGGCTTAAGTTTTGCTGAAGACTTTTGGGGCTGGGGGCACGTGTGCTGAGAACAGCCCTGTGCTGGGCCACAGCCAAGAGGGACTCTGGGAAGAGGAATAAAAGGCTTCACCCTGACCTAGATGGGATGGCCTGTGGGTGAAGTGTTTATACATACTCTAGGTCCCCTCGCAGGATTAGACACGGGGTTATACCCTCTTATTTTCAGGCTTTTAACCAATCTCCATAAGTATCACCTCTATGCAGTTTTTAACATGGGTTCTCTACTTCAACTCTTTGAAGGGAAGCTTTCTCCTGTCCCTTGCCTCTGCAACACAAAAGGCAAAGGTTTCATGGATGTGTATCTGATTGCCGGTCTTTTGGGGAGGTCCTTATTGTGCTTTTTATGGAATTTTCTGTCCCAGAGGGATCAGAGTGGGGGTAAAGATATTTTACAGAGATAGAAGAAGGCTTCTAAGACAGTCTATTTTTTTCTCTTTTTCACCTGTACCCACACAATTATTCTCCTTTAGTGCCTGTTTTCCAAGCCAGCTATTAACCTTCCTTTAGAGAAACTGCAATTTTCCTGGCCCAGTTTATTTAACTACCTTGCTACACCAGCAGTTAATTCAGTAATTTCCTTCCACAACAGACACCAGTCTACCTCAAAAACTAGGAGATGGTTGAGTATTAATCATTAATTATTCCCCACCTTCTGTCATTCAAAATGGTATAACACAAATGTGAGCAGCATTCTCACCTATGAGATAACTTTTCTTTGATATAAAAATTACCACCTCATTAGTGTAGTGAAGAACCCAACAGGGCAAAAAAAGGTGGTGTGTGCAGGTATTTCTGCATAGTGAAATGAACTGCAGAACACATTTCCACCTGCAATGATGGCACTTCATGCACCTAAGGTTTGTGCTGTGCTTGGGAGAAGTGAAGTTCAGGATATCTACTCATGGACTAAGCTGTGGTATGCTCAGCTGTGCCTGGCTTGTCCAAGACACACCAAGGTTTTTGGTCTATGTTAAAGCCCTGCTCATGCTCTCTCCCACCTGGAGATGCACCTGAGATGAGTCCATCTCAGAGCTTGAGAAAGCACTGAGATTTTGCAACAGGCCCACTGTGCACTGAGGTGATAGGGTAAACATCTGTGCATCTGCCTTCTTTCACCACATTTTACTCTGTTTTTTTCCCACAGCACCCATGAATGCACATTGCCTGTTGAGCATGCTCCCCTTGCAGCAATGCATGCGAGGCTGTCCTGTCCATGGGACGTCAGGGGACAGCAGGTGAGTGGTAGCATTGTCCTTGACAGAAACCACATAAGCTGCCACTTTTTCAGACTCCTATAGACATAGCCATTGCTCTCAAGCAAGAAACAAAGGCCATGACACCAAAGTAAGCAAGCATTGCACAGATTTTAACAGATAACACCACACTTCTTGTGGGAGAAAAGTCTTTTATCATATTTTCCTTCTTTTAACCTGATATGTAATGCTGCAAGAAATTCAGATGTGGCACAGTTTGGTGCTAAGCAGAGAAGAGGAAATAGCTAAACTACTCCGCGGTCTTATCAGACTGCAGCACTTCTGCATTGTAGTTTTGAGGAATATAGTGCAGCAACACAGTCCCCAGGCTGGCACTTCTTTCACAGACAGCTGGGCAGACAGAGCGGACGCCACCTACATAAAATGCGCACACTGGGTCCGTTTGCTTTTGCAAGAGTTGTAATCGTTCAGAAGCAGAATCTGCAAAGGGTGTGGGATGGCAGATGTCCGGGACCTTCCCCAGCTGCTCTGCACCAAGGCTGATGTGTGTTGGGCTGGTCTGTCTGGGGAGCAGGGATGCAGTGAGGCAGGTGCGCTCTCAAGGCTGGAGTCAGCAGCCTCTAATAGCTGTCGGAGGGGTGGCAGAGAGCGCTGTCCGTGCGGCGGGGCTGGCCTGCCAGCTCTCCCTGAAGATGACAGTCTCTTGCCTGGGAGTGCCAAGTGTGGGCTGACACAGCCAGATCCCTCGCCGAGCTGGGAAGAGCGTGGCACCCGCACAGCCACAGCTGTCAGACCGGAGCGCGCTCAAGCACGGCCAGACGAAGCTCCAGTGAGCGACCAGTCTGCGCCCGGCCCACAGTGTCCAGAAAGGCTTCGTGATGGAAATTAACAGCTTTCATTACAGCACTCTAACGACCCCTTGTAGACAAGCCCTCAGAAGCCACGTTAACCCGAGTTTAGGCCATAAATTGAACTCTCTGGCAAAGGTACTCCCTAACTAAATGCAGAAAATCTCTGTGACGAGCAGTAACAGTGCATATAAAATAAAATAACAGCAGGACTGGGGAATAGCAATGGCACATCTTTCCTTCCAAATTGAATTGTTCACTTCACTGTGAGAAGAAATAATTATCATGTTTATTGCGTTTGGCTCAATTAGGCTGGAATCTTAGGCCAGGAACCTTTCGTTTTACATTTCTGTAAATGTTGTCCATGTATGGCTGTGTCAGCATTGATTTTGCTGTCATGAAGGTACCACAGCTGTCTGCCTGAATTGGAACATGCAAACCTGAACTAATTCTTAAAGTGTCTGTTTTTCTAGTTTTAATCAGCCAAAATTTCTAGTAAACTGAAAGAGGACCAGGCAAGCCTCCTGTATTATTTCTGTAGAGTTTTGCTCTTGAGTGTGCTGGAGACAGAAGGATGGTTTGAAACTGTTTCCTTGTGCGTGTGGTGCACATTTAACTCATGGAACCTATTACAGCAAGATGGATTAAGACCACATGTGAGGTCTTAATGCGAGAGGTTACAAAATGTGCACATCAAGTGACACATATCTGTATAACAATGGCATACAGCATAACAACACCAGAGGAGAAGGCAGTGAAGCTTTTGGTAGACTCCAGCACGATGAGCAGAAGATGAATACCTGATATGAAGGGCATAGGCACAAACAGTTTAGTCAGCAGTGAGTCTTCTCAGGACTTTGTGCAGCAGCCTCCTACTACCTTGCATGGCAGGGATGCATGCAAGAACTGCACATTTAAATCCTGAAAGAGGGGCACTTTCAAAGACATCTTTCTTCAGTCTTCACTTGTAGAAAGTGGTCACTACCAGTGATCAGTAAAGGTGAGTAGAAGAGTCTAAATCTACATTTCTAGAAACTGGTTTACATCCACTTCCTTTGATTATATGCAATTTCCCTTTTCTATATGAAGAGACAGAGAAGTATAGAGACAGAGAAGCATGGAGTTTATACATATGTTAACAATATGAGATGAAAAGTGACAGACAGTATGTATCTTTAGCAGTAGAAAAAAATCTGGTAAAAGGCAAACTACCTGAGTTAAAGAGATCAGCTCTTTGATAAAGAAGTATGTCATGGGTAGATTAAGGATAAAATGATAGGTGCTGCCTTTCAAAATTTTCATTAGGATGCTTGATATCAGGAAACGTTTCATATCTCTTCAAGGACTGGACCAAAATCACAAATAAAATGTATGTAGTACAGGTTTTGGAATGGAAAATCAGTCTAGAGAGAGACGGGTTTGTCTATTGAATGCATAAAGGAAAGAAACTTAAATAAAAATTTGATATGCCACTCTGAGAAATTGAGGTGGGCCAGAATGCATGACAGAGGAAGGGCATGTAAAGAAAACTGTTATGTTTCAAATTCATCAGAGCTGTGGAAAAAGATGACCATGATGCCTGCCTGTTAGCTCAGTTTTCTTATCTCCAAATGGTTAAAAGGGAGATAAATGTAGCACAGAGAAGAGCTGTATTAGAAAGAGAGTGTTTGGAGTTTCTTCCTCACTTCATGCTAAAACCCACAAAATTCTTTATGATATCACAACACACAGGCTTCAAGTCTAGCCTGAACCATACAGGAAAAGGCCAGTCCAGATGTAGTGCAATGTATACAGTGCATAGGATGAGTTCATATGACATGCAGAGGCCAGTGTTTAAGCTCATCCATCTGGCTGGTTTGCTTGAATAGCACCTTCAAGAAATTAAAAGTCTCTTGAATCTGCTGTTCGCAAAATAAAATAAAATAAAATAAAATAAAATAAAATAAAATAAAATAGCATTACCAAATCCCACTTCCCCCTGCTGATGCACTAATTTCAGTGTCCAAGTTGACTTTCAATGGCCCCAGGACCCAATGGTTTTCCCTGCATCGTAATGTGGGATTGCACATTGAGCACAACTTGAGCCACTCCTCACATTGCGAGGGTTGCCACTTCAAAGAAGGCCATGCTGCTTGTCTTTGTGCTGGTATGGAGGCATGGGCTCAGCAGGGACTGACTGCCTCAAGAAGTGAGGAGAAGACTTTCCATGGCACTGGATTGTTCTGTGGCACCGAGTTGGGTAAAGTTTTAGAGGAAGAGCAATTCCATGCCGTGCTCAGTGCCGGCATGTAGGGAGTTCTTGGCAGCTCAGATGGTGGGTCATAAATTCTCCTTCACTAGTTTGGGGGCTTGATTATTCTTTTGTGCTCTGCTGGAAACATTACTTATGAGAATTGGGGCATTTTAATTTGGCTGTGCTACGACTTTATTAATATTTGAACATCTCACTGTTTTCTGTCTTGGCACAATGGGATCCACAAACAGAGGCTAAAAGAGAAAATGCTCCCCTCCCTGGCACCAGATTCCTGCCCTTTTATTTTTAATTACTTTGAATTATTTCTGGAACTTTTTATACCATTCTGAGAATACAAATTAAGTTTTGACTGTAAGAAAGAATACTGTGGAAAGCAAGCAAATGTGGCCTTACATGCTCATCCAGAGACTGCATCAAAAAAGCAAGGGACAGACATTTGCCAGTCTATCCATTATATCCTGGCATAACAATGATCCATTAGCCTGAGCAAGGCCTATGTGAACTGTATGCGCATTTGGCTTAACCCACTCAGTTTATTTAGCCTCTGGTGTGCTCTGGATTAAAGCAGGCAGTCATTAGAGAATAGTATTTCTTCCACAAATGCTGTTTTCCATCATCTGAGACAAGTGACAAAGCTTTTCAAAAGCCTTTGGTATTTGAGGACAAATGCTTACTTCTTGTAAATGTTCATCCGAGACTCAATAGGATTTAGCTGTTAGTGTTTCTAAAAGCAAAAGTTGATCCTGAGGCTAAAAGAAGGCCAGAATCATAGAAGATTGTGCACCTTTAGCTGGGATTTAGCACTTGTCTGCAATGTGTTTCTCCTCCCCAGCAGCTTGCTATAACAGGCTGTGAACCCACAAACCTCAACCCCCTGACATTTCTGAAGCATAACTTGAGACCTCAAAGTAAAACTTGTCTCATGCAGCAGGATAATTCTGTACTGTTGCCTTCCAGGAGGATTCAGTCAACAAGTCAGCAGTTAGAAGGAAAATGCACTACAGAGTATTGAACAATTATCTGATTATCACATAGAGGGGGGGACCTGATTCTTAGTAGCACTGTACCATTCTTACACTGATTGTACAAAGAACTTTAAAACAGCCGTTTCAGAGCCATTTTAGTCCTCTTCAGGCATTCAGACTCCAGACCACTTTCTAGGAGAAGAGGGAACCAAATTCATGTGCCAGGGCAACATAGCACTTATTTCCTTAAAATCACATTGGTGTAGTTTTAGCAGATTCACTGGGAAAACTATTACTCACTATTGTAAAATCATTTAAATACAACATGTATCCTTCAGTCAACAAAAAACCCCCTGTGGAATATCCCCCAAATCTCATTAAAATCAATGCAAAACCTCATATTTTTTTTCACGTAAGTTCATGATCCTACGCTGGAGATGATAATTGGTTCAGATGGACTTTGCTGCCCTAGACAGTTGAATAATAATTTTATAATCTGTCAAATTCAATCCAGATACAGTTCTGGTATCCAGAACTGCTAGTTCTGTTGCTATCCAACATGTATAAAGCTTCACAGATTAACTTAGAAGACTTCAATTTGCTTTTGTATTTAATCTGGGTTTCAGTCCCTTGCCATGGACCAAACCCACCCACTTTTGAAATTATATACTTTGTGGATTCAGATATATAAATAATAACACCTAATAAAATAAAGGATTAATTTAAAACAACTGTTTCCTAGGACATAGCTGATTTCAAACTTTTTTTTATCCTTCCATTTTTGGAGGACAAAGTCTATAGACTGTGTACAATATAGTTTACTTTTGGAGGATAAAGGCAAAGTAAGTGTTCCTGAAAGCCATGACTTGCCTGTACTCAACACTGCCACAGTTCAGTATTATTCCTTCCCCCTTTCAGCCAGACTCTAGAGCTGTGCTTTCTGACAGTAAAGAACAGCTACGTCCAGGCTCTGTCTCCATCCCTGAGGAATTATGTATTATGTATGATCGTATTTAAACAGGCTGTTTAAAACTCACTGGTTCACAGTATCAGAGCTGAAATGGAACAGGCCCAATGGATGTTATTAAGATATTATTTCATATTGATTTGGTGAAAAGTATTAATTCAATATTCTTGTTTCAAATATGAAGATATTTATTGATACAAAAAAGAGGCAGGTATAAGAAAGAATAACATTTAAAAAGAGATTTAACAAAAGGAGCAATTTTCAGAAATGTGAAGGTTTCCCTATTTCTTCAAAACATAGACCCAAATTAATGCATCCTAAATTCTACTGGGCATAGGATGAATCTTTTCGATAGGCCTTCAGAAGCACCAGACTTACAGCAAGCAGCAGCACTTGCTGGAAAAGCAGGGGACATGTAACCTGGATGAACCTGCACAAAGACCATGTCTCTTTAACAGAGATACTTTGGGAAGGTTTGGGGTTTTTTTTGTTTGTTTTACAAAACAATTTAAAGGCGTGCAGACGGGTCTGTGAGTAACAACAGGTCGGCAATTAAGTGAGCTGCTCCAGCAGCAGCCTCCCACCAAAAATTGGGAGAAGGGTGGGGCAGAGAAGGGAATGCTGCCATCAGCACCTCGGCTAGTCTCAGCTACTGCCCTCAACAAAGTCTGTGTGAGACCTCACGTGATAAATGACAATGACAACTACAACAGAATCCAGGAGCAAAGAAGTTGGTGCAGAAGACAAAATGTATGCCTATTCTCTCGGGAATGTCCTGGCTGACTTCAGCCAGTTTGTGGAGCAGAAGGTACTGGCAGAGGGCACCTCTTCCTGCCCTGTGTTTGCACAGCTCCTGTGGTCTGTCTGTCCGTCTGTCTGTCTCTGTTTCTCCCAAATCAGTGAAAGGGTTCAATGTTCAGGTAGATGAGATGAATTCAGGCTGCCATGCTCTCATTGCCTGCAGGGCTAAAAGGCATCTTGAGATGCTCTATCTGCTGTGGTGTATCTAAGACAGAGAATGGTAAATATATGTCCTGGCTGCTCCTGCTGTTTCCTATCCCTCAATATTGAGAAATGGATGGGAGTCTGCCTAGCTAACAGACCTGCGTGAACAAACAGGTTGTTTCTGGGCACATCCCCCGAGCTGAGACACCTTTGCTCCTTCTTCCCCAGGCTGCTTCCAGCTATCTGCCTAACCTCACCTCTGTGTCCTCCCAGAGAGATCAGCCCTGCAGCATTCAAGCCTGGCATCCAGCAGTCAGTCCCAGCTAAGCAGGATTTGCAGGCGATGCTGTTGTGCTTTATTTCCTCTGCTGTGTACTGAATGGAAAGGGAACCAGACCCCTGTTACCATCAGGAGAGACAACCTATCAGTCTTCTCAACCTGCTCAGTCCCCTCAGAGGGACAGGGATGGGGCTGCTGAAAGGCAATGTCACCATTCCTGCCATGTCAGCAACACTTCATGTATCAGAGGCCGCCAACGGATCGCCGAGGAGAGTAGTAACTTTATTAACCACTTCTCTCATGTTGAGCAGCTTTAGTAAAAATCTGAATAACTGCCCCATCCCCTGGGTTTATTTGACGTGGTTTGTTCTGCAAGTGGGAAAACAATTGTGAGTTTCATGCCTGGATGAGCTAACATGTTTACACAAACACTGCTGATGCAGCAGAAACAGGATACAATATGTGTCAAATATTTCTTGGGCTGCAGGCAAAAAAACTGTGGAGCTGAAAGGCAGTGCTTAGCACAGGGCTCCTCGTGCCAGAGGCAGCTGCCGGGTTCGTGTGAGGCAGAGGGAAAGGGAGCAGGTCTCAGTGTCCCAATCCCTTGCTGCCAAGCAGTTCCCAGAATAAGGAAAAGTTTTCCAAAGTTGACACTACTCTTCTGATAATGAATAATACCTATTCTCATCAATCAATTTGGTTAAAGAGGAACTTGAATGGTGCAGAGACCTCAGCTTCACCCTCAGTATCTGACTCAAAGCCATTTGAAGCCCGTGGGAGACTTTTCACTGACTTTGATGTGAGGCTCATTTCTTATTTTGGATTGTTAGGAGATTTTCACAGTCTAATTTCTGTATCGGGATGCCAAGGAGAGAGGGAGATTTGCTTTTTCTGACACAAAATATCACCGACCACAGAAAGATGGGCATTTAAGATGATTGGCTTAAAAGACCTATCCTATAATGGTAGCCCAATTATAAGCCTGCAGGGAAAATTTCTGGGCTCTTGTATGAAAAAAGAGCAAAGAAGAACACAAAAAGGTTTTACTGAGTTACAGTGCCAGGGTTTCAGCTACCAGTTCTGCTGAAAAGCCAGTAAGAGGGTTTAACAAAAGATATTTCAAGCGTCAAGCCCATACACAAAATGGGTGGTTGTGCAAGAGCAGGGCAGGAGGCAGAATGGGAAGGAAGGGGGTGTGATGTCAGGTCAACCTGCTGCAAACAAGAATTGCCACAGCAAGTCACCAGGCCAATGAGGAGCAGAGACTTTCTGGACAGAGAAGGGTGGGTCTGATGCTCTCTAAATAAATGAAGATTTAAAAAAAATAAAAGAAAGGAAAAGAGAGATAGTGAAATCAGCTGCCAAGAAGTGCTGGGGCCAGAAAAAGCAACAAAGCCCTATTTTTAATGTAACTTTTTTTTTCTGCCAGTAAAAAATCAAACGATAAAATAGGCTAGAGAAAGGAAGCAATTGGGAATGGCTGAAGAGGATTCCCAGCTGTGCTTGCAATCAGTGCAATTCATGACTCACAACATGCTGGCCACATCACTTCCCAGGAGCAACATATTCTCATGAACAAGCAAAACAAGTGGGAGACTATCTTTAAAGGCTTTTTGGATCATTCATGGCTTAGTTATGAAGTCGCCTGCGAAGCAGCTTGCTGGCTTTGAGGGTCAGGGTAATTTGAGGATTGGTCAGCTTTCCTTTTCCTTCCGCTTCAGCTGCTGCCCCTTCCACCAGCCCCTGGCAGCATGGCTGAGAACATCCATTCTTTTCCTTCTTCTGACCAAAATGAAGAGCTGGAAGTGGAACTGCTTTACTGGCTTTTGAGCAGTCCATGTCCTTCTAGTTTACCACACGGACCTTCTGCTACCCTATGAAGAGTGACACAAGCATCTGAAAAGAATACTTATAAGATTATGTGAAACCAAATGTCTCAGAATTGACTGCCTACACATAGATCTTGTTGGTTTTCACCTGGCTGGTATATAAATAATCCGATTTAAATGATAGCACTTCAGGTCCCTCCAAATCTCACCTTCAATTCAACTGAGTCAGACTGCTGCTTTTACTAATATTTTTCGAAAATGAAATTGTGTACTTGCTCTACCACACAGTGAAATGTTTTGCGATATGTATAATTAACACATAACTATACTGCTAAAATAAAAAAAAAACCAAAAACATTTCGCACTGCAGTGAACTTGAGTTATTTTTCTCGATTGGTGTTTATTTACTTATTTTCAAATTGATTAATTTTTTTTGTCATTTTTGGAGTCATGTCACTGATGAAAGGGTACAGGTCTCATTTATAACAGTTGTGGGTATCACACATTTACTGTTAGTGTTGGAATCCAGCTAAAGTTCCAACCTTCTGGGCAGTGCCTTTCCTGTCATCAGCTTTCTTACCCGGCTGTGACATCTCTCTTGTGTTGGAGTTTTGTGTGCAGAGGGTACAGCTGCACCCACGTGCAGCAAAAAAACCCCTTTCCTCAGGGAATGGCAACCTTTTCAAACTGATCAGTTCTCTGAATCTGAATTCCATTCAAGATATTGAAATTTTCAGGGAATCAGTGCTGTGAAAATAGCAAATAAAAAACATCAAAATGTTTTGTTTCTACTTGATTGAGATGCTGAATCTTATTTTTAAGTATTTATTATATAAACTATATATTATTTTTAGAAGTAGAAGTATTTATAACCCTTAATATCAAGATGTCAGAAGTGAAGAGATGCTTGATATATGGATATTTTTAATGATAAGGAAGATAACAAGTTATACAGTAACACACGGTTAAAAACAATCTCGAAATGAAATATTTTTATTTTCTTGGAATAATGTGTTCTATAATAATTGAAAAAAAATACACAAAAATACCAAAATATTAATGTAATTGGATTTTGTGTGGATTTTTTTTTTAAACAAAATACATTCTCTGATGGAAGAGAATGTGTGATGTCCTTCTAACCAGCTCTCTTTTTAGTGCATCTTAGAAGAATGCAACTTATGAGCTTCAATGGAGAGAAAGTGAACTTCTATAAGGAAAACAAAATTTCAGCTGTAAGGACATAAAGTTCACAGGCAAGCTGTGTCTCAGTAATATCATGGTAAGCCAGGTGACAAAATGTGTTAATTATTTAATGCACTGATTTAATGCACTAATCCTCTAAATGGATGTTGTAAAAATATTAACCCAATGGGCCTGTTGACTCCAGGGGGTCTCTGCTCTGAAATGAATTTGATGAGATGTGTGTGAAGGAAGTTGCAAAGCCTTATATTTACCTTATAATGCAGTAATTAATAAACTTTCTAGAAACAATTATAAAACCATTTTAACTTGTTCAGAATCACTGCTAACTTCTGCTTAAAGCTGGGGCCAAGAGGTCTCCAGTAGTTCTGCCCTCTTTTGAGACATTGCCTTTGGGGCTGTCCTGGACTTCATCTCAGATTTCTAGCGAGTGAAGTCTTACAGCTGAATTTTAGATGAAAACAAGTGTGTGAAACCCATGTGGTTTTTTCCTCTTTTCCGTTAGTGTCTACTTTTTAAGGAGACAGATAATTTCCAAGTCACTTGGAAATTTAAAGTTTAAAACATCAGTCAACAGACCATTAGCTTTAGCATTTGATTTAAAGTGGGGTCCTAAAAAGTGGGAATCAGGGACATACAATAGCACTGGTTTAGCCTTGCAAAGGCCAATTTCACTATAAACAAGTCACATCTTCAAGATGTTGACCTTCTCTTGACAGAATCCTCCATCCCTCCCAGCAAGTAAAAGGCCAGAGTCTGATCAAAATAACAACAACAAAAACCCCAATAGTTTTCCTGTTGCCAAGAGATTTCATTTAAAAAAATCCATGAAGTATTGACATATCTATTGCTTCTTCTCTTTGAAATTCTTGCTAGACAAGATTTGACTGATTTTGTTTTGTTCAGCTGGCAGAGGCTCCGGGATTGGCTACCTGAAATAACTCTCACAGCAGCATTTATCCCTTCACAGTTTGGAAATCTAGGGAAACTGCAAATTACAGCATTAAAATGCTGAGCCAGAAGAGAAACAAGGAAATAACGTTTCAATTTTCAGCATGAGAAAGAGGACGTTTCAACCCAGCAATATTTATGAGGTGGTAAAAAGCTGTTCATGCCACAGTGGTTGTACGTTCCTTAAATGTCAAGTCCCAATCAATAACCTTGCTGAAAATTGACCCTGTTGGGCACGGTGTAGGAGAATTGGATGCTCTCTAGGCTACTGGTTGAAAGGCAAGAAACAGCAAGCAACTGATGAGAAGCTATCAATAAAACCTCAGTATTGTTTTGAGTTCAATTTCAAGTAATTGCCAGACATCTGAGATTGAGTCTGACAGACATGAAGAGGGCTAATGTTGGTTCCTGGTAATGAAAAGTAGGTTTCTTGTTCAAAGTAGCACAATGGGGCCTAATAGTGAAATGGCTTCCCCCTCAAAAAACTGTGTGAGTGTAGGATTCAGTGAAGCCTGTGTTTCTATGGATTTGTGCCCTGTGTTCTTACAGCCCTCTCCTGTGGAAACCCCTTTGTGCTTCCCTCTCCCCCTCAGCTGCCCCAGCAGCTCCAGTTTCTCTATCATATCCCCTGTTCACTGCTTAAAGCAACGTGTCCCCTATTTGTTACTCCGGTGTTCACAAAATTCCAGGGCAGGGATGGGTTTTCCTTTTTTTTTTTCCTTTTTTGCCTTCTCCTGCTTCATAATAGAAATTATGCTGGCACAAAATATGCCATGTCAAATGTTTTTCAAGTGAGCTCTCTGTAAAAGCACTGGTTCTCTTCACAAAACTGGGGCTTCCTTGACACCCTAAGTTAGAGCAAAGGTCTAAATGGTACATTTTGCCTCTCCACTGTAAGCAGGTTAAATGCACATGGGGAATTACAGTAGCAAGATTGAGAAAGGGTTGTCTGTTAAGCTGTTCTTAACATAATTATCTGTGATCATGTGTTGCAACACCCTCTATATTATTTAACACACTCTGCAAAATAATTTGTCACAAGGTTCTTCAGTGGTGCATAATTCAGGAAAAAAATCCTAAAAAGAAATGTCTTCCCCCCTTCTCATGCTGCTAGCTAGGAGCTTGCCAGAACACAAACTTCTGGCAGAAATTGAGCATATAATAGCACCAAAATAATTGAAGGAAATTGCAGTCTTCAGGAGGCTTTCACTTCCCACACATCATCCCACAACAGTTTTTGAGCTGAGTTCTCTTGTACTTTGACCCTGTAGTATTTTGGGAGGAGAACTCAGAGGCAGTGGTTGTTAGCAGGCACATGAGGTTCAGTGTAAGGCTCAATCCTGAAGCTGATTTAGGACGTAGTGTTCAGACTGCCAAAAAGAGGGGCTGAACCTGCTGAGGCAGTGCCCTTACTACAGTTACATCCCGACCACCAAGTTGATGCTCAGTGACATTTTTAAAAATTTTCTTGGCCAAATCCATGTGGAGACAAGTAATAATGTAAAATTAAAGATGCATTTGGAATCTGTTGAGGTGGGTTATTTTTTCAATTCTGCCCTCTTTGGGAGGATTCTTTTCAGCTTTATTCTATCATTTGCCCTCTGCCCTGACTATGAGCAAGGGCTAGACTCCTGGAGAGGGCACACATTGATTATAGAGAGGTATTGTGATTTAAGAAGTGCACACTGAGTCTTTGGCAAGAAATGTTTCATTTGCAGGTGAATTTTCCTCCCTTTTACTGAGTATTCAGGAAATTTCTTTAGAAAGCTTCACTATGGAACTGGAAACCAAGACTAACTGGACCCACCTGATGATTAGTCTCGTCTATAGGGCTGATGCTACAGCTGGCTTGATACTGCAGCAATGGGATTTATGTTTCCAAATCATCTCTCTTTCTGCAGGTCTCTGCATATGCCTTTCCTCCCACTGCCAGAATTCCTGATCTAGTTTCTCCTTCTCAAAAGTACACAGGCCTCATTTTCAGTTCTTTGGAGAAAAATTATTCCTTTGTTGCCATATCTGCTATGAGACTTTTTTATACTTGAGTTTTTTTTTTTTTTCTTGTTATGGCCAAGACATTCTACTGTGTTAAAAGACAGAGGGCAGGAATCATACAAAGGGTGAAAATTCAATCTGTACCTTCTCTCTGGCAAAGCAAGCTTTACTGCTTGAATAGCTAAGCTTTCTTCTTCTCTCTGCTGAGTTCTTGTATGTGCTGAAGGCAAGCCCAGGTCTAAGTGTGAAGACGTGCAAATCTCAACATAAGTACTGCACAAAATTTCCTTTGAGTTTTCAGCCCAGAAGTCCTGTTAGATGTGAGTTCTTAATGAGGTATCCTAGTGATATCCTAGTGATAACCTTGTAACTGAAGCTGCATAACTGCTTCATTGGCACCATCATTATATTTCTTTTTGCCTGTTGGAGTTCACCTCTTCTGATGGGGTCAGGAGTGGGAGATTCTGCTATTGCTCTTGATGTGCTTTTTTTTTTTCTTTTTTACTACTTTCATGAGCTTGACATTTGGAGATTCTAGTTCTAATCTTTCTCTTGACATGAATGTGGATAGATGTGGTTATTTGCCTGTGGAAATCACTGTGCTAAAATTCATGGATACTTTTAAGGTCAACTGACATATCCTGAAATCACACCTGCCTCGAGCTTCTTCCTTCACGAACATGCTGTGCTAAAACATATAAAATTGTGCAGCCTGAAGCCTTTTAAAATCTTTTTAATAGCAAAGAGTGGCTTAATCAAGGGAAGATTTGTGATGTGAAAATAGCTCCAAATGGGGACAGAAAAACAGATTTTCTTTGTGAAAGATTCTCAGTGCCTGTGATTTGCAGAGGAGAACTGGATAGAAAAGAGGCCACTCAGTGCCTGCCTCGTAACAACCCAGTTAGCTGCACCCTTGCCTTTGGGTTCAGCTCACTCTCTGTGCCTTATGTAAGATCAGGAGGCTGCACTACAATGGGAATTAGCCTAATAGAAATAGAAAGCCCTATCCAGCCAGGAAGTGAGAGTTACAGGCTGAGATACAGCATGTTTTAGAGAGGATCAAGACCACACTTGCTTCTCGGTAGTGGTATCTGCCTCCACTTTGTGCCTACTCCACTGATCTCAGTGGACGAACAAGCCATGTGAATATAATTTGCACATATGTCTTATAAGGACAATCTAAGTTGGATCCATTTGGGTGGTGTCAGCAGAGAGTGGATTTTGCTTTTTAAATGCATATTTGAAAGAAATTCAAGTAATTTAAACAGCAAGGGTCTGAGAAAAAGGTTTTGGTGTCACTTGTCTATATTCCAAATATTGGTTACTTCAGGAAGTATTCTGATATTAAAAAAATGTTTCTTTTTGGATGGAAATCAAGAGGAAAAAAATGAGAACCTAGTGGTAACAAGAACCACCCTCCACTTTTGAACTTCATTAGTGGTTTGATTTGCACTCAGTTAAGTTTCAATCTGAGATCTGGAGACAGGTGTTCTTCATTTTCAGCTCCACGGAGTGCGGGGGAGCTATGATAAAATAAGTGTCTCTGTGGTGTATTTTTTACTGAGGGCTGCCACTCTTCCTGTGATTTATATGGCCTGCATAGATGTGATGGGAAAGACGGTGTCATTAGTTTGCTTTCTTTCTTCATCAAAAATACTTGCAGCGGAGTTCTGGATACAGTCTGCTCCCAAAGCATTTTTTGTTTCTTCAGAATAGGGGAATTTTGATGTTCACTGAAAGCAGAACAGACATTGACCTTTGAGCTATAGGGAAACTTGATCGTGGCAAGCACAATTCAGCCACTTGAGGCTCTGCTTCATGGGGTGCTTTCTAATGGGGTCCTGCAACCCTCTTACCATCATCACACTGTGAACACTTACAGTACTTAAAAGAGTCTGTTCCCATGTATGTGTTGGTGAGGAGTCCCATCAGCAAAGCTCAAAACAGACTGAGTGTAAAACAATCACCAAGATAGCAGAGATGGCCTTTTTATTTGTTTTTGTTCAAAATGTGTTCCTTCTCTATTACTTTTTATTTTTTCACAGGGATCTCGAAGTGGATGGGTATAAGTAGGACTGAGGGAAAACATCCCTGCTTTTCTCTGTTCTAGAAGCACAGTCTGTATAGAATACCAGCCTAGCTTTCTATGGGAAGAGAACAGAAAAAAAAAAGCTGTATTGAAATTTATCTGTATTCGATTTTCTCCTTCAGGAACGTTTATCCCAAATCTCAGAGTCTCTATTTCCATGAAGCTAATCTATCCTGCTAATAGCCATGTGGAGCAACAAATTGCCTTCTTGCCCAAGTGGATAGAATGTGTTCAATCCAATCACCATCCAGCTAAAGGGGTTCAAATTAATCTTGCCTGGATGCTTTTTTTATTGCTCACGTCCCCCCCAACTCCCTGTCCCCAAGAGAACCCATTCCACCTTGATCCTCTTCTTTTTCTTATCCTTAAATGAAATGTTGGCATTTTTCCTTAAAATGTTGGGGAGATTTTCATGTTTCTTTTCCTCTGGAAACATCCAAACTGGTGTTGGGAAACATCCTCAGCCTTTCCTGAGGATGCTCTGACACATTCACTGTGGCACGTTTGACAGAAACTCTGGGAAAGGTGACATCCTCCAAAGACAATTTTCTTTAATTTCTCCGTATTCACAGAACTTCCCAGCAGGCACAAAGGCTTTCCCAGAGCTTCTGGAGTAATAAAGGACACTGGGATGAGTCTGCTTATGATGGACAGTTCATTTCCTGTTTTTTCTACATTTTCTAGTAGTAAAAGAAAACAGAGATGAAGAAACCTTTGAACTTCCACTAGGGGTTAACTCCCACGGGTAGGGCTTTCTGTTGTTTTAGGAGCAATCCTTCCCATGTGCAGCTGTCTGTGGTGGCCAGCATGAAATACCCATCAGTCCAGCCAGATCTCTAACAATTTCACCAACAAAAGCAGAGCCTTGCATCTATGACAATTTTCTTTGATCAACAGTTGTTAATCTCATTACTTTAAAGACTTGCCTTCTTGGGATTGGTGAGTCAGTAATTTGAGTACACTTTATAATCCAATCTAATAGAAGTCAATTATGAAAAATAAGAAATGAGAAAGGAAGCAAGCTTGCTAAGTTCATTTCTCTTTGGATTTGTCATGAGCTGTTCTAGACAAGGCAGAGAAATATTTACTTCTAGCCAGCTTTGAATACTGTTGTGAATACAACTTGGATTTTAGAAATTAAATCTCTGTCAGCTTCCTACCAGGTCAGCTTGCATGTGAATCCTGATGAGGTGTCTTTTGGTCTAATTGTTTGTTTCCTTTTTTACATGCTACTTTGCTTCAGAGATTTAAAAAATTAGCTTATAGTAAGAGCTTAATTGGTCAGATGTACAAAAAAAGAATATATTAAATAATCTCTTTGCTCTTTGTAAAAATCTTTTAAAAGATCCATAGCAAAAAAATTGCATTTTGATGACATATAAATATCTAGCTGCACAGGAAGTCGAGTATGCTATAGCACTGATGACTGTCCTTGAAGAATTTGGTTTTCAGTAAGTCTCCATTTTATTTACTTGTCTCCATGAGGGCACTTGCATGTAGAAATGGAAAGAAGAGTATGTACCATCCCTTCCTATTACTTGCAACATGGAATTAAGCAAATCTCACAAACAGATGTTTTCTCTAGATCAGACCCTGGATGTTTCATTAATTCTGTAAGATTTTTTTTGTGGCCTTTTCTTCCTTGAGGAATTGCTGAACACAGTGCTCTGATATAAATGTTTATGTTTAACACTGGGGCTATTTGCAAGGCTATTTGTAGAAAGACATGTAGTGTGGGATCAGTGATCATATATCACAGCCTCAGAATGTCATTAAAACTTAAACTTTTTGTAGTGCACTTTTATGAACATTTATGATCAGGTTGTAACAAGAGAAGGGAGATAATGTTGATGAAGCTAAAGGGATTTAGGATGGTGCCATCTACTTAGACATGATGCAGAAGAGAATTTACTTCCAAAAGGAGACTGAACATAGAACAGATTCAATATCTGATTTTCAGTTAAAGTACAGGTTTGGGGTAGAGAGGAGATGAAAAAGGAGAAAGTAAATTGTGGAAGCAGGTAAGTCCTAACCTGGTCTCAGTGCAGCTTTCATTCTTGATGTAAATTTAACATCACAACATCCTAAGGATCTCACTGTATTATCACAATAGTATTCACATTTTCAGCTTCGCAACTCTCATATGTGTGACCTGGATATTAGTAAACATACTGTACATACTGTAAAAATACTACACAGTACTGTGCACTGTTAAACTGCTGCCTTCCACATCAATAAATATCCAGCCTTAAGCTGCAAGTGAAATCACAGCAGGACACTTTATCTTGGGAGAAAGCTCCTACCCTTGGTGCTTGAATGACATGGGTGTACTCTTATTTGCTCTGTAATCCTGTTGGATGAGGCAGTTTTAATGTTACTTATTATCCTAGACGTTGTCAATCTGGAACTCAATGCATCTCCTGAGAAATAGTTTGAGAAACAACCCTTTTGTTAAACCACAGCAGTTTTTTCCATGGGTATCATTGATAGTTTGATTTTTTTTTTTAATAGCCAAGACTAGCTGCACCTGAACTCCACCACTTTAGTTTTACTGATTTGTAGTTTGATGTAATAATATGAACTATTGTGAACATAAGAAACTTGGACACACAGCTGAGAGGAAAATGTCAAATTAGATTCAGTCAGAACTTTGAATTATTACTAACAGAGAAAATGATTTTATATTTGTTGCAAAAGTTTTAGTAGAACTGTGATGACTTTTAAGGTAAGAGAAATAATTTTTTTTTGTTTTCACAAGAATGTAGTTGCAATGTCATTTAATTCACCTACTGGCAGCTTAAAAGAAAATTCAGCATTCAGAGGGAGGAAAGATACACTCTTAGCATGCTTGTAGCACACTAACATCAGTAACTTCCCTGTCCTGGTGCTTCAGCTTCCATATCCTGGTGTGTTGTTGAGGAACTATTAGGAATGATGGTGCATGCCACCAGTGAGATGTGCTCATTGGTTTAATTCACTAAATGAATGTGTTTTCATTCAGATGAAGAGGAGGCATAGCAAGGTTAAGGACCTTTTTTTGGAATTATTTTATTAAATCTCATTGGTTGCTCTGACTTCTACCCTGTAAACTGCAGTTCATCAGCCTGTCAGTTGCATCTCATCTAGGCCCATTTGAACCGAATTACAGAACTGTAATTCCCACCACTCTTTATGTCATATGGGCATGCTGATCACATCTTACCCTTTGTAGGAAATATTTAATATTGCAAACCTAGAGATTATGGATGCTTTCTTTACAGGGATATCTGGTTTTCGTATGCCTTCTTCAGTGAAAAATGAATACACAGATAATTCGTCTATATTGCCCTTATAACCAAAGGTAGATATTAAGTCAGTCTGTCATTTATTTCACTTTACTATTTGGAGTTGGGGGCGGGGGTTGTTGTTGGTTTGTTCGGGGTTTTGTTTATTTTTTGTTTTGGGTTTTTTTTTTAATGTTTCTAAGACTTGGTTGGGGCAGCGTTTGTTGTATTGGCCTGTGCAGGCAAAGATAGAGAAAATGCTGCTGGTAGAGGGCTTAAAACTTGATTAACTTGCCTCTCCTAAAAAGGCAGATTTGAGGTTTGCTGTAGGTAATGAGTGCTGCCAGTGAGAGCGTCGCCCACAGAAACCCAGTTCAAATTCTGTCAGGTACAAACATGCTGGCCCTAAAGAGAATATGGTGAATTCCCACTCTGGTTGCTCAGTCTCTATCTTGCCCCACTTCGTAGCTCTGGAAAGCAGACACATTCCTGTGTAATATATGGATATAGTAGCTTGCATGACAGTGCCAACATTTTGAATGCAAAGATATAAAAGCATTTTGCTTCCAGGGCCTTATGGGTCTAGCACAAAGGATGTTGAGAGCTACATGTTGTGGTCATGGCAGCATGTAATGTCATGAGTGTGCCCCCATCACATATGACTTCTTGATGGTTTCTAGGAAGCTTTATTTAAAAAGAAGATGAAACGCTCAAGCTCTTGCTTAAAAAACAAAAGGAAAATAAATGATATTGTCTATAAGCTCAATGAGCCATATTTTTGACTTACAAGCAGTGAATTAACTGCTAAATAAATGGGTTGACACAATCAGGATGTAAATTGTAGGGAGGGGAAAGGAGAAGGGAAATAATTTGGAGAACTTTAATTGTTCACAGTAGGTTAAACTCTTACCCTATGGCACACTGACAATAACCCCTTACAAAGCCTTCTTGTAGTAGTCAGTGGGGGTACCAGATTAGCATTTGAGTTTGAATCAGGCATGTATTCCTGCAATAAATCTCCTGACTGCCCCCACACCATGCTTTGGTTCTTACTGTGGAGTGGTCTTGGAGTGTGCAAACTGGATTCCATTTGGATGAAACTCATGCATGTACAGTTGTAGCATGTGCTCCAGCAGTACACTTAGTGTGATCCAACTGTCCCCAGTATTCATATCTTTGGGATCAAACTGAAGCTAGTTTAAATTAAACCCCTCAGAAAGACATATAGTACAGATACAGAATGCTCAGCACCTTTAATTCCACTCTAAAGATGCTCTTCTGGCTACAGAGCTTGCTACTGAACAGCCAAAGCGCTTGTTAGCACCTTTTCTCTGTTTTCACTCTTGTCAGACTGCTCCTCAGGCTCAGGAAGTTCAGTTGAACTGAGCTATCTGAAGGGTGTTCCAGCCAAGGTGAACATAGCCTGAGCTATGAGTCTTCATGAATGTGCACATAGGAGTTGTTGCATAATGCATCCGTGATAATCAGAGAGAGCTTAAAACCAGAAGATGCCAAAATGGAGAGCTGAATTGCCATCAAAAGAACACAAATGTGTGAAGGGTTAAATCTGATGACATTTTTGTACTTAAACTTTGCAGACTGGGTTGTCCAGGCTCACAGCAATCTTAAGATATAGTTTCCTGAGAAGAAAATCAGGCGAGAGCACACATCATGTCTCTGACTGTGGTGGGTAGAAGAGCAATAATAAGGAATGTACACAGTGGTTGTAGCTTCATAAAATCTGGGACTCTTCCTGACCTAAAAACTGCATCTACATTATCAGGTTTAACCCATCATGGACCTTTCTTCCATTAATTTGTATAACTTCTTTTTGAACTCATTTATGGTTTTGGCCTTGCAAGCATCCTGGGTAATGTGTTCCACAATTTCATTATCCAGTGTGTAAAAAAGTACTTCCTTTTGCTTTAAGCCTGTTGCCTGATAATTTCATTAGATATCTTCTTCTAATAGAAGAAAGAGGGAATTGTTGTTCCTTGTTTACCTTTCCTAAGTAATCTTTAATTTTACAGACCTCTATTATAGCCTTTTCCAACCACCTTTCTTCTGGTTTGAACAAGAAAAGCCTACTCAATTAAAAAAGCCCAAACCCCCAAACAAACAACACTGTGCATCTGCATTAGCATTTTTACTCAAAGTTAGATCTGAAGCAGCTACTTTCATGTACTGTACATTGCTTGGTTGCTTCTGGCTGTGCCAGACTAGAAGCTCTGCTCCAGGGCTGCTGTAAACATGCTCCAAGTCCTACCAGAAACAGAAGGGTCCAACCCACCACTGATTCTGCTGTCAGCTTTGGCCCCCATCTGTGGGAAAGACATTCATCCAGGTGATTGAACTATATCTGGCCTGAAATGATTTCCCTTCAGGAGCAGAGCTCTCAACGGCAATTGCTTTGGTCTGTCCATCCACCCTTCAGCATCCAATTACTTTCTAATGTAGATGTGACCTTATTCTTCCTGTATGGAATCTTTATCTAAACCCCAGTCATCCCAGCTGCCTGCTCTGCACTTTGTCTCAGTCTAGTAATTCCCCTTCACGGTGGTGGGCGCAACACAAAATATTTATACAATTTATACAATACATGTATTGATGCTTTCTCTTTTTTTGCCCTTGATTTCTTTCTTACTAATTACTAACAGTTTATATGCTGTTTTAGCAGATGATAGGTGCTGAAGGGATATGTTCAGAGCCTTGTCCACATGACACAACATGTCTTTTCTGAGAGGCTCGAGTTCAGCCAGAACACACTGTGTGTATGAGTGCACATATAGATGCTGTTTTCTTCGTGCATGGTATGTCACAACTGTCAGAATCAAATTTACTTTGCCCTGTTATTTTCCAGCCACTCAATATCAAGAGATATATCTGAACTCTTTGCAGACAAATTGCATTTTTGCTGCCTTGAATTATTTAGTAACATCAACATACTTCATTATTTACTGAGGCTTTCATTCTATTTTGTGAATATAGTTCCAGTACACATCACTGTGTGATTCCACTAGACTTCCCTCCACTGTGAAAACTGGTCATATATCTCTCTGCTTTCTGTCTTTTACCAAGTTACTACCCCTCATGAGAATCTTATCTTTTGATGTAAGGCTTCATAAAAAAAACCTTTTGGATATGCAAGTAAACTTTATCAATGACATTGGCCTTTTCTATCTGTTCACCCTTTGAAGACCTTCATAAATTTTGATGATGTGAGTTCCTTCCTGAAAAGCTTTGTTGACCATACCATTATAACAAATTTATCTATATGTACACTGATTACTTTCTTATTCACAGTTGGTGTGGAACTTGGACAATTTGCCTGTAGTTTTCTGGACCAGCTCCCCTGCAGAGACTTTTTTTCAATAGTGGCATCACTTCTGTCCCTTTTTGTACCTCTGATATGAAGACCAGTTTTGTATGTTTGACTTTCTTCAGGAGTTTGGGTAACACCACATGAATGTAAGAATTTACTATTAATTTTGATGATCTATTTTAAAACCTCTTCTACTGACATTTTGATATTAAACAGTTGCTCAGACTCATTCCTTCAGTTTTCACGTGGAAATTCCCTAAGCTTTCTTGTAATAAATCTGATACAGAAATTATTTGGGATTCTTGGGATTCTGGCTGAAGTCCCATAGGTTTTGATTCGCAAAACTGCCTTAGACTTTTATTAATAAAAAAGCCTTATATCCCCACAAAAGTGTTATGGATCATCAGGAGTTAAAGAAGTTGCAGAGGAAAGAGCTCTGTTAGTTCAATTGTTTATTCTCCTTGTCTGCTCTGAGATCACTGTGGGGACTATACCAGATAAAGTTATCTGTGGAAACTGGGCATTCTCTTATCTCTCCTATGCCCATCAGTGAAATACCAAGATATCTAGGAGACATTTAAAAGTAGAGATAAGTTAATATATTTTTCTGCCTTTTACTTCTTTTGCCATTTCCTTTATAGAAATCTTGTTGGAACTTTTCTTACTGAGAGTATATGTGAATAATTAAAAAAAAAATCAGTATCTATACACCCAGTCAAGAAGGATTAATTGACTTTTCTGGTTCCTTTGCATAAGACCATGGCTATCTACTCCCAGGACTCTCAAGACTTTCATTTTCAACTTCCTTCAACGATTCTGGGCTGTGACTTCTCATGTTGTAGATCTTTAATCATGAATTACCAGCTGCAACAGCAGGAGAAGGAAAGTTCATACATACCCTGAGCTCCAGTTAGTCACTGTGAGAAGTGCACAGGAGCTCCACTGTTTCTGTCTAATGCTCGCAGAGAAATTACCAGCAGCTTATCACCCCAGCAAGTTTTAAGGTAAGCTTAGCAGCTAAGTGTTGATACTGGAATATTTGTCATTAGCACTCAGGGGAACCATTCACACCTCGGATTTGTGTAAACTTTACATCTTAATGTGAAAAAACATATGCATCCAACACATGTAAAGCTGCATTTGAATTCAAATGAGATTAAGAAGTGGCTCCCTGACAGTCTTGCTTTTAGAAGTCTGTACCAATGCCTTGCTGATGAATTTTTTTTCTACTCCCTAGTGATACTGAATGCCATTTACTGTGAACTGCTGAACCTGCAATGACAAAAGCAAGAACAAGCCTTGGTTGCAATGGCACGGGCCACTTTTGGCTATTGCGAATAGCTATTCCCATATATTTTTGCCATCGTTGTTTCTTAGGGCTAAGTCCAACAAACGGCCCTTTGTGGCACTGATATGAATCAATGGAGACACATGTAAGTGGGAGATGACAATAACTGGAGAACCTTGATGACTAAGGAGCTGCTAGTTCAGGGACTCCCAAATAACAACCCAGCCATCTGGCCAGCCATTCAGCTGCCTGCTGTGAAGGCTCTGCATTTAAAAATTGTGTTACCAACTTTATAATAAAGAAACAACCACTTGAGCATCAGCTTGCAGAGCAGACAGGACTAAGGGATCCCTTATTTAAATATAACCCTTTCAGTCAGTTAGGAGTAGGAGAGGAAAAACTCCCTTATCACTCAACCTCCCCAGCATCAAGAAATGAACAGAGATACAGTGGAATAGTTAATTCCAGTGCTTCATATTGCTGAAGAAAAAGTCAAATTGGTTGTAGTGTGTCCTTTCCACCTGTTCCCCTTTTACCTTCTCCTCCTTCGAGGGGAAATTCAGAAAGAATTGTTTCATAGAAAATGCCGACAAGATGAAAGGCACTGCCAAAGCCTATACCTTAAAAAAAATAGACTACTGAGTGTTGTTTGCTTAGGTGATGAAATAGAAACAAATTGATGGGAATAAAACAACCTCTGGAAGTAGTTAGATAAAGAAAGGTCTCTCTTGGTCTAAAGAACAGCCGTATATGGTTTTGTGCTAAAATGGATGCTTTCCTCCTCAGTAAGCTAATAGAGCAATTTAAGACAGCTTTTTTCTCTTGATAAGTTGGAACAGTTGACATGCAATTGCCAGAGAAAATAAATTCCTCCCAGCACCATCCTTACAAGCAAAAACTTTATTTACTGTGTAAAAAATTCACTGGACATTTGGTGAAGCTGCTGTAAGAAAGCAGCCCCTTCTGCTGTTGTGAATCCATGATCTGCTCAATGCAGATAATCCAAATTCCCTTCTTTCTGGCATTTAGTCTTACTAATGCTTTAGATCTTTCTGGGTACACTCTGTAAATGTTGTCAGACTGCAGCAGCCCACCAAAGTAACTTTTCTTGCTATTCTGGGACTGAGGTACAGGTTCATTAGCCATAAGCAGGGCACTTGTAATGAAAGATTAACTAATATACAAGTATCGTAGGACTTGGCAAGTTTCAGGGAACTGCATGATAGCATGCTGTGTGGAAAAACTGGGAGGTAGGAGACATGTCCATGTGATTTCAGTGATCCAGAATGTATCATTACACACAGAAACATATAGGTGTGTATGCACATGCCTACCATCAAATGTCATTTATAACGGCCAAACAAAACCTTCGCCATGAATGTGCCCTTCTTGTTCGTGAGGGAAAAACCCACCATTTTTTTAGTCTCATAAATAATTTGCATGATTTATGATTACAACATATATACATTAACTGTGTATGTATTATGCTCCAGTGGAAAAGACAGGTTCCCACATCAAGACTGAAGGTGAATCTCACTTCTAATTTCATCCTCATGATCTCAGTCAGCAGTAACTGTCAGTTATGAGAACGAGGCACACTGTTTCAAATTTGAAAAATCCACAGGAGCTCTCAGGATGGCTGTGTTTTGAGCCTTGTAGTTGTGACTGCTCCCTCACATTTTGTTGAACCTTGTGGATGTTTCTTATTGGTCCTTCCTGAAAGATGAGGGTCCCATTTTTTGTGGTATGCTGGCCAATTCTGTGAAAAAAAATGAATAAATCTGGTTATCTTCCCTTCTCTCCAGGTGAGATCTGTGCTGTTCTTTTTTCCTTTGGAAACCTGTTTCTCATCCAGAGAAAAGTGAAAAGAGAGAGTGGGTGAACAGATACAGGGAAGTGCAGAGGCTTCACAGACATATTTTCTTCTTTTCTCAGCAAGGTATCATCTGTTCCTCAAAGTACTTTATTTTCTCTTCAGCTTGCTTGGAAACATGGTCCAGACAAGGATCAGATGGTTTTTGTCAGCTCCAGGATGGATTATTGAGTTGTGTCATGTCTGAAGCTGAATGTGAACATAACATGCAAGTTTTGGCTGTTATAGAAGTTGGCTGTGCACTTGCTAAAGAGTTCAAGCTTGTGCTCACATCTCTGCCTTACTGATTCCCAGAGAGCTTCCAGAAGAACAAAAGGTTCAAGCCTTTGCTACATAGGACACACCACCTTATTTTAGGAGCTCTCCTTCTCCCGATCAGCAGATTTCAAAGCCAAAGGTGAGGTGTGAGAGGACTGGGAGTCCCTCACTCCTTGCATTGAGCCCCAGCTGGGGCAGCAGGACACTCTCCAGAGAGATCAGCGGAATCATGAGTCTGCCTGGCTGCATGAAGCACTGAAAAAACAGCTTTGAGGAGCAGATTTCTTTTCTGCTTGCAGATCAGAAAGTCCTTTTATTCCCATGAATTCTTCAACCCCAAACACAATTTTGACTTTCTAAATGCCAAAGTGCTAGATACCACAAAGACTACTGCTGTTGAGATTTTATGCTGATGGGGGTCTGTCAATGATGGACAGCAAATGTAAGACTCAATGTCGAACATTGATACCAAGCCTCCTTATGTAATCTTCTTGTGCTTAATTTTGGTCTCCTGTGGAAACACGCATTGTAGAGGCTCAGAACAAGGATAGGGAATTGATACGCTTAAGGATGGGAAACCCTTTTACTCCTTGCTTCAAAGCGTAAAGGAAAAACACAGAGAATAAAAGAGAGTCTTCAGAGTCTATCTTCTGGCCTAAGGCAATGGAACAACCCTATAATAGGTTCCTTTTTTTTCCTCAGGCACCTTGGTAACAAAAATTACTTCTGTTCTGTCACAAGAACACATTAGGGATGTGTCCTGTAGGATACCACAATCTCAAGGCATGACTCCAAAGGGCAATGGAAAACCACACGATGCCTCACAGAGTTATTAATTCAGCTTGCGTCACATCCAGAAACAGCCAGATATAGAAAGTGCCGTGGCAAATTACAGCCATGAGGAGCTTTGGCAAAAATGCTACTTGACAACTGAGCTCTTTGTCCCAACAATTTCCCTAAAACTACCCATCAAAGATGAAGAGACTTGGTTTTTTTTCATATTACTACCAGGAGGATACCTACAAATCTCAGTGCCTGAGTGCTTCTCAGTCTTGTGAGTTAGTGGTAGCTACTGAGGGCTGGGACACACAGCACACAGAGTCAAACTACTGCGGTTTACTCAGTATTTTACCAGGTGTAACAGACTGTTGTATGACCTGTTTAAATGGTAGTGCAGGCACACCCCTGATTGAGACACACACATAGGAACTGCTTTAGAGCCGCCCTTGATGGGCCCATGTTGTCATACTGACAATTCCAGCCACCAGCTCCTCTTCCTGACTTGTCATGAAAAACATTTGGGATATCTGCTTCTCTTCTAGTGCTCACTTTTCCTTCACAGATGCATAACGCCCTTGAAACAAGCAGAATGTGGACGTTTGTGTGGGAGGGGGTGGGGAAGCATTTGGGATGAGTGGGACACCTTCATGGAGTACTGTATGTTAAATAACAGACTGAGAGAGGGAGTGATGAGTCTCTCAAGGAAGCATAAACACTATGTACTCATTAGAAGACTCATTATAAATAAAGTACAGGGAAGGTGCTCTGAGACAAAGCTTTTTCGTTGGTATTTATTAGGACAAAGAGCTCCTTTAATAGGGCAACTGAAAAGCACTCTGCTGCAATCATTAATAGGCATTACCACTTTTACTGACTTTTTGGGAACAGTTTTGCCCTTCTCACTTCATCTGCATTAAAGGGACAGGCTCTTTATTCCATATTTATCCTGAAAAGTACAAACCAGGCCAAGACTAGGGGGAAGGAGTGAGAACCCCAAGAACTTCTACATGTCAGCCCAGTGGCAAAGTTTGGCTGATGGAGTGAAACACAGCAGGCTGCTGATACACTTGGATAGGCTCTTCTGCCTGGATTTCCTCTATTTTGGGAGCTCCAACTGGGTACCTCAACCCACCAGAGGAAAAATATAGCAAAAAAGGGGAGTAGGAGAGAAAGAGAGGATCTCACTCTCTCAAGTCTCACTATGTATTTTATCACTTCTGCCAGACTGGAACAGAGTTGTCTGCTTTAACTAAGCACTGTGCTTCTAGCTTTCAAATCTCAAGGACGGTTGTAATTTGGCACGTGAAAATGGTAGCCATTTTCTCTGTAAGGTTAAGATACCTTCTTGAAGCTGTAGAACCTATCAGCCTGCTGGAATACAGCTGTGGTGAGTGTGATGGTTTTCCTGTTTATACTTTTTAGGGTTTTTTTCTTTCTCCACAGTGGAATTTTAAGCTCTGAAAACACTTTTTTTCTGAGATTTCTTTCTTGCTTGTTGTTGGATTTTACCAGGCTGTGCTTGATAAATGTGCATGGAAGCCTCAGCACTGCAAAGAATTTTCAATTTTTGCATTATGTGATCTCAAGCCAACACATGTGATGAGCATGTGGAAAGGGAGATATTAAAAACAATTGTAAAGAGAAGGGAACTTTGTTATTTTCCTTTAAAAAACATACACACATGACTTTGAATTGGCTGGTTCTCCTATCTGCACAGGCACATGCACGTAGCAGTCCTGCTTTTCAGAACGAAATGAAACAGTTGACATTTTTTTTGCTGAAGGACAGTGCCTGCAATTGCAAATGTTGCATCCCAAAGAGGATGTTGCCCCTGCAGGACTGCACAGTCACCCCAGCAAGGTGCAGTTGAGAACCAGACCCAAGCTGAAGTGGATACATTGCTCCTGGGCCAGAGATACTTGCTTCAGGCTGTCCCAAAACTTGGAAGGAGTGGACACATGACAGCCTCTGTCCAGAGAGGTGTGTGTCAGGCACTGCCTGAACACTGGCAGACAAGCACTACACAGAATGTGAACCTCTGTGCACCACAGCTTTTGGTCCTTGTTATTTCCCAACTTATTTTCTCCCAAGGCAAAGCACATCAGCTACCAATCAAACCCTTGAGAAGACTTTCTCTGCAGTTCACCCTCTTGATCCTCTATGTTTCTATTTCCTCTTTGTGTACTTTCTCCTTCTCTCCTCTAGTTCTGCTTGTGCAGTTCAACACTGCAAAGTCCTCACAGCCCCAGACAGATGGCAGTGCCGGGTGAGATCAACAGTCCATCCTGCTCAGCACCTTGCTCCTGACGAGGGCCAGAACTGAAGAGCTTAAGAACATGAAAAAATGTGGACAGAAGTAACATCTTTGCTTTTTCATGTAGCATTAGGTTTACTCTGGTGTTAATTTTCTCTACAGAGAAGCTTACTTAGAATGATGAAAGTAATCTAGATGAATTGTCTGGTCCATTATTTCTCATTCTTATTGTACAAAATAAGTATGTCTTTCTAGGTTGTTTGTACTACATATTTACTTAGGCAAAGTATTAACCATTCTGCTTCTCAAATAACTATCCTCAGCTGTCTGTTGAGAAGGTTAATGAGAGAACTGTCAAAATCAGTACTGAGTTGTGAGTTTTGCCTTTGTGACAAACCTGTAGCCTTTTGATCAAAGGTTTTTCTTTTAAATTCGTGAACTTAAAGAGTGCATAACACTCTTAATAGCTTAGTTCATTTGAAATCAGGCTTATATCAATTTAGATTAGACAGACAATAAATGCAAGGTGTCGGCCAATGTTAAACTGAACTGAGTGAGCACATTGTGCTTTACACCAGTTTAATTACTGGTTTAAAAATGAAGTTAGATTGAACTGCTGAGACCACCTTGTAAAGAAAGGACTTTGCAGTACCCCTGTGGGCTTTAGCTGAAACAACAGGACCAACAATGAGCATTTCTTAGCTTTCTCCTTCTGCATGCATTTCTTTAAAGATCTTTCTATTCTATAGGGTGGAGACCCCAGGATGTTTTAAGAAGGGCACATGCAGGTGGTACAACATAGCCCCGTGCAGCAGCACTTGCTTCAAGCAAAGTAGCTCAGAGACTGTACGGCATGTGATGCTTCCTGCAGGGATATGTCCAACCTAAGGAAGCCAGGTTATTCCTGACTTGAAAGGCACAGCTAGGTAGGACTGTGGGCTGTGTGGCATCCTAGAGGTACATGGCATGAGGAAATGTGGGTGAGCATTTAACCCCGCTCTTGCTCACCTCCCATTTTCTGCTGCTGACTGCTGGGGTCTGGGGAGGAACTGCAGGATACTTGCTGCCATTCCCTGTAGGGCAGGCTGAACTCAAAGCCTCCTGGAGCAAGTGGAAAATCCCCTCAGAGCTTCTTCCCTAATTGAGACAGATTTCTGAAGGAGGTCTCTTTCTCTTCTGGATGCTATAGAGGGGCTCAGTGTTTCGTTATTTTACAAAATGTCTTTGAATTTTAATTTGAAGAGCAAATCTAAAAAGCAAAATGCAAGAGAGGTCCCCAAGAACTTTCAGCTGTGGAAGAACTGGGGGAGCTTGAATTGTGTCTAAAGTCCCAATTGCCTACAAGACTGTTACAATCAACACCACCCCCCCCAAACAAACCAAACAGAAAAAATCCCCACAAAATCCAAACAATGTTCCTTATAGCAGGCCTGTGCTGGGAATTTAACTCCCTCGGAAATGAATCTGGACAACTTCCCAGATAATGTATCTATCCCTCTAATTCCTATCTCAAGGATGAAGTTGATCACAGAAGAAGCGTAGAGGACTGGTGAGTTATTCTCAGTGTTTATCAGGGTAGCACCTGGAGGTGATCTGATCTTCCTGCCTCCTCAAAAAAATAAATCTGTCTTCCCTTGGCTAGCTCACAAATCTGCACTCAAACCCTTCTGTGCCAAACATGTGCAGGTGTACAGTATGTGTGTTACTACTGAGCCATCTGCAGCCTCCCCTGCACGGCAGTTGTTGTACTTTGGAGTTCCTTTCCCAACCAAATGGAAGTCCGCAGAACAGTTTCAATAGCACAAATTAAGAAGCTAATACTTTCTCACAGTGAGATCAGCTTTGCCTGAGCTCACGTTGTAGGAACAGATTTTTCTCTCATCCTGCTTGTCTCACTAAATAAAATATATGACAGGCAAAGGAAGTGATAGTGTAGGATCCACCTTTATCACCCACATAGGGTATTTGCTGTACAGGCAGTCCCAGTGCAGGGAAACAAATGCTAAGATTAATTTTTACCCGAGGGTGTTTGGTCAGCTGGTCAAAGCATAATTCTCTAACAGCACTGAGGATGTGTGTCCCCTCAGAGCTGGCCCCCTCAGCAGAACCACACCTGATCTGAAGACCACGCTGAGCATCCACCATCAGATGCATGAGGCGTTACTGCTTATCACTCCTCTGCCAAAATGCACTGGCTTCTCCCCTATCCCTTAGCCCCCTCAGACCGTGACATGCACAGCATTACTCTGAGCAAACAATGCAGCCCCTGTGTTTGTAAGGGAAGGAAGGAAGGCTGCAATGTGTCCATGAAACCAGAACCATCATCCTTTCCAGTTCTTTTTCCAGTTGGTGCAACAGAAAACATCAACGTGCCCTCCTGTTTTCTGCAAACCTCAAGGAGCTGCCAGCCAACACGCTGAGCTGGTGAAATTGATGACCGACTAGATGAACAAAAGTGCACTTTGGGGACCTCCCCATAGTCTGTCTTTCACTAATGTTGTCCTCCCCTTGACTTCTGTGGGCTTCCTGGGGAGCCAGCTGTTCCCCCGCGTAGGTCGGCAGCTATGTGGTGTTTGTGAGTGTAGGCACAGCTGTGAGTGGTGAACCAGAAACAGGTGAAGAACTTGTCCTAGTGCCAGCAGGAGGCACTACAGATGACATGTAATCTGGAGGCTTTCTGAAGCATCTAGGCACATCTGCCTTATGTGGCTTTGGTCCCCAAAGATATGCCCAGCAGACCACAAATAACACATACTTTTAAAAAAGCCCCAGAAACAGTATAAACTTTTAGCCCTACTGAGCCCTGCTTTTTCAGAAATGTCTTCCCAAGAAAAGGCAAGCAGAACCCTTCCTCTGTTTATGGTTCTTCCTGTGCCTCCAGCACCACTATTTAAGACAACCTCACTGCAGAAGCTCACTTTGCCTGAGCACACACCTATCCATGCCCACAAAGAGAGGTGGAAATAATCACTGGATGGACACATCAGTGCTTCAAAAGAAGTGTTAGCTGAACATAGAGCATTTCTACTCCTCATAATTTCAAGAGCTTTTTTTAAATTTGCCTATTTTCCATGCCCCCGTATGGTTCTGTATTTTAGAAGGAAGGACAAAAGAATTGGTTAGATCATATCATTTGATGACAAATGAGAAGTCTGGGATGTGGAACACTGTGTATCAGTGGGAGAAACATGTCAGCTCAGATTTTTCTGCACTGAAGTACAAATGTTTGCAATTTTAAAGTGAGCTGCACAGGAAAGGTGTGCTTTCCCAAAGAGTCTAAAACGTACACCCCCAAAATTACTGAGATCTTCCTGTATGTGTGTTGCATAAATAATCTGGAGAGCATAATATTTAATGTAAAGAGTCTAGCTGTTTACATAAGGTTGAGTTGCATTGGAGCATGTACTGGTAGAAATACTGTCTGTGTTTGCTGAAACAATAGAGGGATTTTCAGCCAATGCCTCTGCTGAGTGTGGAGGAATTAGGCCTTTGCTTCTCCCAGTGCCTACAAAGTACTGAGTGTCTGCATCTCTTATAAAGTCACCAATGTCTCCAATTCTAAGAAAGCCCTTAAAGTCTCTTCAGTTCTAGTTTGTATTCTCTTTGGTTTTTGTTTTCCTCCCACACTTCCCCTCCCAAGCTTCCTTTTGCATGTTAGTGCCAAAACAGAACAAGAAAAGGGAGAAAAGTGGCTCCAAACTGGCATTTAATTATGTCAGAATTTTTTTGTAAATGTATTTTATAAGTTTTGGTGTGTGTTCCTTCTACTAAAAAGATTTACTAATCCCTCTGGAATGAAAATGATTCAAAAAATGTCATTTCAAAGTTATTCTGAGGAGTAATTAGCAACCTTAGCCAGCTCTTACAAATATCTGTTTAGGACAAATTCTTCTGCACAAAACTTTCTAGTGACTTATTGTGTCTGCAATTCTGACCTTGGGTACATACTCTGTTCACTGGTGGTCTCTACAGTCAAGCAGCCATTAATCTAGTGTAAACATTAATATATTTTTGTAAAATATTATCTCCCCTCAAAAAGTTTATGATTCTGTGATTTGCAAAGGCCTAAACTTAGTAAAAATCACCACAACATTGTTTATGGCTTAATTACAGAGTTATTTCCCTGCAACAATCAGGTGTTACTCCCACAGAACTTCTTGGCTGTCCTTGGCTCTGCCTCAAAAGAGAACACACCCTCCATGAGGCAGAGATGCAAGAGTAAACATTTGGCAGGGGTACGTTCCTTTTCGACCTGCTCTCTCTGTGCGCAGTCAAGGATTTTATTTTATCAAAGGTATTGTATTCCTTCCAATGAACCTGAACGCTCTGCTGTCTTACTGACATCAATCTGGCAGTTTCCGTGTGAGTGATATCAGTGTCATTCCCACCTAGAGGAACTGTCCGTAAAAGTGATCAGTGGCATCAGTTTCCAAACAGACTGAAGACAAAGGCTTGTCTCACTTATAAGGCATTTTCCAACATGACAGTTGTCAAAGTGCCTATCTCCCAGCGTCTAGTGTGCAGTTTGTTTTCATTTTTAAGTGAACTCCAGTCAAAGCATCGATATGCATGCACACTGTATACAAAACTGCCTATGAAAAGGACCCGTTGCTTTCAGCCTCCCCGGGTTTCATAGAAGGTGAGCTCGCTTGCGTGTACAGAGGAAACCAGGCCGGGATCAAACAATTCCATCCTCACCCCAGAAATTTCCACTTTTTAAATGCTGAGGGTAGAAATGGCCTTCTTTTTTATTTATTTTTTTTTTTTGTTAGGGCTGCATTGTAGTATTCTGCAAAAGGCAGGAATTCAGAGCTTAGCTACATTTGGGAAGCCAAAGCATTACTTTAATGGAAGAAGTGATCGAATTAGCTGAAGAAACCTAACTATGACAGATGCCATCTCGACTGAGCAGTTTACAATTTACTACCACAGACGGAGCACAGAGGAAGGTGAATACTGACAAAAGGGCATTCTTTTCCAAGCTAACTGCTTTTGAGATGAATGTCAGCTCCTTACTTTATAATAAGACATATCTATAAATCCTTTATGCGAGAGGTTAATAGGAGCTGGCAGTCTCTTGACTCGTGTGGTTCGTTCAGTGCTACAAGGGAAGAACCACAGCCTGCACGTTGACAGAAATGAGCCTAAGTGCCAGAAGTCAAAACTGGTATCCCCCACAGTGATTAGATGGCACATTTGATATATGCTAGAGCAGGACAACTGACAGATAGCTGTGTGGAGGTGGCAAGCCCTTATATATAGTAACTACTTCAGCTCCTTAGAACTGAGCTATCCCAATAGCTGCATATGCTTTTTTAAGAAGCCCTAAAAACCTACAGCCAACCACTGTAATGAATTCAGAGGGTAGTTTAATGGAAATCTCAAGAAGGAATGTAATTAGATGAAGTCAATTAGGCTGCTTGGGGATTTCTAGCTGCTGTTGTTGCTATCTGGGAACCCTAATAGGACGATTAGGATTAACTGAAATCAGCCTGATTGATTAGGGCATATAAACCTACATATGCCAAATTCCAGGGGGACAGTGTGCTTGAGCTTGAATCCATCTGGAGCTATGAGTCAGGAGCATGAGTTTACTTTGCTGGCCTTGGAGAAAGCGACAGATCAAGACTGCACATACACAACAAGCAAAGCCAGGCGGTGACACAAAAAGGCTGCTAGGGACAGAACTGATTTTATCTGTTATGGTGCTGTATGTGAAGGCCATCCAGTCGATCCTGAGGAAGGGAGATTAATACTTAGCAAATCTTTTTCTTTAAAAAAATAAGTGTGTATAACAAAATAAATCTATGTATCCTTTTTGCAGCTTTTTAGGCTCAAGTCCTTACCCAGTATGGCTGTGAAATTCCCAGGAAGTCAGAATTACGTTATTACTGCAGTTCTGTTAATTTCAGAGCCAAATTTGCAAACATGAATTCAAAAGTGCAAGAAAAAACTGTCAGTGAGTAAATCCTGACGCTTCTGACACATTCCTGATGCATGGGTCGAGCACACAAATGCTTATTTGCATACATTTAAAATCCAGTCTATGCTGTGCAGGGAAACCCCACCTGCAACCTTCTTAGAGGACAACTGAGTTATCTTGGCTGTATTTGTTGTAGAGAAAGATCCTTATGGCCACTAAAGAGTTTCAGGAATAAAGGCTGGGGGAAAGAGGGGAGTTGAGGGGGGAGAACAGAGAAGAGGAGAGGGGACAGACCAGATCTCTCTTATTAAAAAAAGCTGCTCTAAAGCAAGGTAAAACAGTGCAGGCAGGAGCCTAAGGGATCTGATCCCAGTCATTACCACTCATGCGAGGGAGAGGATATGTCAAGGGTAGGGAACGTCTTGGGGGACCTGCAATATGGTAACTCACTTTCAGCTAAGTGGAGAACAACAGCTTTAGCTGTACAGTTTAATAACAGGCTAGGCCACTTTGTGCACCGGCAGGGCTGTTAATGCACAGTAGTCTGCCTTTCATTGTTAGGAGAGGAACCCCGCAGCTCCCATTTGACAGCCAGGAGTAAAATTATTTTGCCTCTAACATTTCTCTTTGGCATGAGGCAGTGGGGTTGCGCATTGCACTCATCCTGCCTGCAGCTCCCTGCACCTGCAGCTCCCTCCTCACAACACAGGAAGGTTCCCATGGGCTTGGAAGCAAGGGATTTTTGCTTTCCTCCTGTGGCTCTCATGCTATTCAGCTCTATTTGGGTGGCATAGCCGCCTGTGTACCATGGCTGCCAGCTGTGGAGTGCTGTGCAGCATCCTGGAGTGCCTCCAATGGTATTTTGAACAATTAGTAACCAGCCCGGCATGATCATATCCTAATGAATTACTGAACTGCTTTCTTCTGGTTGAATACTGGGCTAAATGCTGAAAGAAAGTGGACACCTGCAGATTGTATTGGCCAAGACCTGTCAGTGAGAATTTGCCTGAGTTAGGACCACAGGACTTGCCTCAAACCTTCCCAAAATGTGTCCCATATTGACCTTAATATTGTTAATTTCTCTTACTGTTTTAGGAAGCATGCTTCACACAAGCATCCCACAGCAATTCAAAGAAACAGAGGCCCCTATCATGCTACAATCACTAAATGGCACTCTCCTTAGTTACCTGTTGACCCGTGAAAACATTTGTCTTCCATTAACTGGGCTTTATTAGGAAAGGACAGGGAGAAGAGGATTTTTCCCAGTACCACCACCTTGCCCATATTATTAATAATCCAGCTCACATATTCACAAACCCAATGTAAATCTTCCAAGAGAAAAGTCATTAGAAAAAACAGATTACTCAGAGAAAAATGTCTGAATTTATCCAGTATTTTTTGTATCTCTTACTCTATTTTTCAACCTCTTTTTCAATACCTTAATTTGAATGGTTAAAAAAATGCTACTGGACACTTTTGAATTAAAACTCAAAGTACTTTTATTCAAAGTACTTGCTTCACCTGAAAAATATTTTATAATATTTCCAGTAAAAACCTTAAAAAAAATTTGGTGAAAATTATGAAAAGAAATCTCCTTTTAATTCTGGTCAGTAGAACTATTTTGCTATCATCCCCCAAGAAGTGAGAAATCTTTTTCCTTTTCATAAATGTTTCATATCTATAGGCCTGACGTGGCAGTGGATGCAATCATACAGGTAATTATTTTAGTGAAACAGATCACCTCTGACAGAAGATACTAGTATGTTTTGTCTCCTACAGAAAACCAGTTGTAACTGACTGGGGCATCTGCTAACGGAGATCTTCTTTGTGCTGCCTTTTTGGTGTGCTATAATACTTTTCATAATTTCATATTTTTTTAAACTTTTTTTTTATTGTATTGTGATTTTCTGGAAGATTTCATCTGTATCAGAAACAGTTTTACTCTTCATTTTTCATTCTAGTTTAAAACACTAAAATCACCATATTTCATGTAGTTAATGTCATTTTTGTTCACAGTGAATCCCAGTATCTGAAAATCCTGGATAAGGAAGAGAGACTGCAGCCAGCACTTGCTTCTGTTGCTAGACCATTTCACAGCTTCTTTCATATGCTGTAAGTTTTCACAAGATTTGATAGAAAGTCTGTGAGACTTGGGGGGAAAAATACAGGATTGTTTTTAACATGGTGGCATTTGACCAAACAGGAAGGAGGAGGAGGGGGAATGTGAAAGTCAAAAGTGTAATAGAGGCTGGAAATTCTTGAACAGATGTAGCAGGTGTAAACATGTTTCCTTATTTTGGTTCCTGGATTTAACATCCTCCTACAAGACTTCAGTGTGCTCAGAAAAAAGGTTATATGTGCAGATGGTAAACTGCTAAAATGCCCAGAAGGTTCAAACTCATCTGTGCTTGTGAAGACAGGGAGAATTTCCCATCGTCTGACTCACAGGTGTTTGGAGCACTCCGAGTCAGAGGCAGGTTCGGCAGTGCCGAAGCACGGCAGTGCTTTGCTTAAGCAAATGCCTTTGGTTGTGTGCTGGAAATGTGAAGGCTCTTTTTCTTGTGATGTCCAAGTGGCTAAGAACATTAGGAGAGCTCTCTGGAGCAAGGAGGTGGGGAGAGACTTTTTGGCATGTGGTCCACACAGTCATTACAAATTGAGGCTCTGGGCTGTTGCTGTCCCTGGGCTGCTGCTCTCTCTTCCTGACACATTGCGCTGCCTCGGGTCACTGCCTCGCTGCTTGCCTGCCCATTGTAGTTTTGATCATACATTCCCTTTTGGCACAGGACGATTATTTTCTGCATTCTGCTAGGTCCTCTTCCCGTTTGTCCCTATTAGTCTGTGGCCAGCACAGGAGCGAAAAGAAGCAGGTGTCTTAAACGCTTGGCTGACACGCTGGAATGGGGACACACCGGGGACAGCTCTGGCTGTGTGAGCAGCGCTCACAGCACGCTCTGACCGGCCGTGCTCAGCACTGACAAGCAGCGAGGAAGCAGGGGCCTGCCTCTGAAAGTCTTGCTTGTTATTAATAACAAGCATACCTGTCAGGTTTTGTGGAGGGAACAACGATGACACCACCACAAGGTGGGCAAAGAATGGGCACTGCCTCTGCAGGTTCGCCCTCAACCCAGCACTGCCCTGCAGACTCTGTTCAGGCCACCCCACGTGTCTCCATCACCGTGTCCAGCTGAGGCCACTCCACCTCCATGTCAGCTGTCCCCATGCCCGTGATGGCTGGCTCCTCGTCTCCAGCCGTTAAATCGGTTGTGTCAGCTGAACAGCTGGCCTTGCGCACGACGGACAGCCTGCACCAGCATCCCTCCAAATGTGCTGCAGGGTCAAAGAGAGCCTGCCAGCACCTCCCTGAGAAGCAGCTGGCTCAATCCGAATCTAGGTGAGATGCAGCCTGTGCTGATGGAAAGGGAAGAAATAGTTGCCCACTACTTCCTCCTCCAGCACTCCTCTAATATCACCAGGATCTTAACTAAGTATCAAACCCATCTGCTAGACTCAAACACTAGGAAGGGGTTGAACAGCAAGGTGGCAAACTTGTGGGTGACACGATGTTATTTATGGTAGCAAAAACATGGCACATGACACAAACATCATCTCATGATACTGAGTAATCGGGTGATAAAACAGAGGAAAGGCAACACAGATATGTGTACTGTAATGCCAGTGGGCAAAGCAGACCATACATTCAGAGCTGAGGGTGCTGGACTCACTGTTAGCTCTCACAGAAGAAATCCTTGAAGAGCTGTGAAATCTAGACATATTTATGAAAATGCCAGATCCATTCTCAGCAGTATTCAAAAAAGTAAATTGAATTTTAAATTTAGTATGGAAGAAACAAAGCTAAAAACACAGCCGCATCCTGGTATAAATACATCTGATGTGCCTACACCCTGAAAATGGTGTTGTTCAAGCCTGCTAGCTTCAAAATGGTAACAGTAGCACCAGAGGAAGGTCCAGGCTGTGACATGGCTTCTGTATTGGGACTTCAAAATAGATTAAGAATACATATCTGAAAAATCAAAATGTGAGGGAGGACATGAGAGAAATCTATAAAATCATGAATGGCACCGAAAAGGCAAATAGGGAATGATTGTAATTGACTCTCATACCACAAGAACTAGGAGCATTAGATGAAATTATTAGGAGGCCTGTTCAAAACAAACAAAATAAGGGCTCTTCTTTAAACCCTGCTTTGTTGGAGTGTGCCACTAATTGTCACAGGATGCTGCAATGTCAAAAATTGATATGGGTTCAAAAAGCAATTACACAAATTCATGGAAGCAAAAATCCATCAAGGGCTATTAAATTTAAAGATACCACATCTGTCTCAGGGAAGTCCCTGAGCCACAGCTTGCTGGAGTTTGGGACAGCATGCCAGGGAACTATCATTGTGTGCTTACCCCTCTCTTATGCTGTTCCCCAGGCATCAGCTGTTGTTTATGTTTGAGACAGACTATTGGACTGGATGGACTTGTCTCTACCAGCATGGCTGTTCTTATGTTTGGATGCCAGGAAATTAATTTTTCCACATCCAGTCTGTCGGAAATGATGCCCTTTCTTTCATACAAGGACTTGGGTAGGGTGATTTGGGAATTTGTTAACTCTAGATTACTTTAATCACCTGTAATGGGATTTGAAGACTGAGGCAACACAGACATTGCTCTGAGCAGGATCTGGTAGCACATCTCTAAAGCATGAGAAAAAGCAGCGGGTACTGGTTTCACTGCTGTTAGTCTCCCTCCACATGTTAACTTCAGACCTAGTGCCCACTCTTCAAAGCCTGAGTAGCCAGGGCTTCACTAATAACCAGAAATTAATCAATCAGAAATCTCTGAGATATGTTTGAAGGTCCCACTTCTGTGGGACTGGAGCAAACTGCAGAGGCTTATGACAGCCTAAATCATCACCATCAGCCTGTGCCAGACAATGGAAGTTTTCCTCCTTATTTATTTATAATGTAGGTACATTCTAAGATGAAGCCTAGATTTTTTTTAGCTTTTCACCACCCACCAATGCATCTAGCTGTGACCTATTCCTATGGTCAGCCACTCCATGATGCCGTTTAAGACACGAACAAGGGATTGCAGATCCTTTTTTCCGTCATGGCGCACGTCTCCTTTGCCGGGTGCTGGCTGAGGCGAGCCTGGAGGGGCAGTGGCAACGCTTCCAGGGCTGGACGAGCCACCACGTTACACACACCAGAAGAGTGGCCTTTCCCATCCATTATCTTNCGGCGCCGCCGCCCTCCGCCGCCTCCAGGGGGAGCCCGGCGGCCGCGCCTCCGCGGCCTGAGGGGCTGGGGGGCGGCGGGGGCCGCGCCGAGGAGGGCGGGAAAGATCCCTCTCNCCATCAAGGGCTATTAAATTTAAAGATACCACATCTGTCTCAGGGAAGTCCCTGAGCCACAGCTTGCTGGAGTTTGGGACAGCATGCCAGGGAACTATCATTGTGTGCTTACCCCTCTCTTATGCTGTTCCCCAGGCATCAGCTGTTGTTTATGTTTGAGACAGACTATTGGACTGGATGGACTTGTCTCTACCAGCATGGCTGTTCTTATGTTTGGATGCCAGGAAATTAATTTTTCCACATCCAGTCTGTCGGAAATGATGCCCTTTCTTTCATACAAGGACTTGGGTAGGGTGATTTGGGAATTTGTTAACTCTAGATTACTTTAATCACCTGTAATGGGATTTGAAGACTGAGGCAACACAGACATTGCTCTGAGCAGGATCTGGTAGCACATCTCTAAAGCATGAGAAAAAGCAGCGGGTACTGGTTTCACTGCTGTTAGTCTCCCTCCACATGTTAACTTCAGACCTAGTGCCCACTCTTCAAAGCCTGAGTAGCCAGGGCTTCACTAATAACCAGAAATTAATCAATCAGAAATCTCTGAGATATGTTTGAAGGTCCCACTTCTGTGGGACTGGAGCAAACTGCAGAGGCTTATGACAGCCTAAATCATCACCATCAGCCTGTGCCAGACAATGGAAGTTTTCCTCCTTATTTATTTATAATGTAGGTACATTCTAAGATGAAGCCTAGATTTTTTTTAGCTTTTCACCACCCACCAATGCATCTAGCTGTGACCTATTCCTATGGTCAGCCACTCCATGATGCCGTTTAAGACACGAACAAGGGATTGCAGATCCTTTTTTCCGTCATGGCGCACGTCTCCTTTGCCGGGTGCTGGCTGAGGCGAGCCTGGAGGGGCAGTGGCAACGCTTCCAGGGCTGGACGAGCCACCACGTTACACACACCAGAAGAGTGGCCTTTCCCATCCATTATCTTCGACAGCAGCGTGGCCGCAGAGCCCCGATCCTGCAATCGGGCACTTCGCAGGCGCGCAAAGCTCACACAGATCCGATTTTGCCTGCAGGAGGACGGTATTGATCAGCTTTCCTGGGGAAAGTCGTGTTGGGAGAGAATGGGCCCTGGCCGGCTGGCAGCTATCGCTGTTCCAGAGCCTTCTGACTTTTAAAGGGGGGATGTCCATGCAACGGTTTCTGGTGAATTCCGTAAAATAACAACAACAACAACGGCTTTGGTGTTTTAATTTTTGTTATTATTACTACTAGTCCAGCTGCCGAACCAGGGAGGGCCGCAGCCCGGCCGCCTCAGCNCAAGCACCCGTCCTCGCCCCAGGCACCCCCCATTGCCCCGAACGTCGCTCTTGCACCTAACACGCCTTCGTTGCCAGCGATTTCAAGTACGCACCAGAGCAGTTCTCACTCGGGGTATTTCTGCGGGAATCTTGACGTGTTGAGGAGGTGTTTGTTGTCAGGGGAGGAAGGATGAGGCTGAGGAATGGGCGGAACGTTTCTCCAGTTCTCTGAGGTGGTGTGGGTTATCCTCCCCCGCACCCCATCACGGAAAAGAGGTTACAGGCTCATGTATCGAATGTCTTC